>CAUYON010034486.1:0-15441 GCA_963573935.1 Arctocebus calabarensis
TTGATTGTGTCAGCTCTTTGTTGGCCTAGCTTTTATTTAATCCAGGATTGGGAAAAAGTTTTCTGGAAAGGGCTTGACTGTACATATTTTAGGTTTTGTGGGTCATGCATTCCTGTCATAACTGCTTACTCTGCCATTGTCCAGGGAAGCAGGTCTAAATAATATGTAAATGCATGAATGTTGTTATGTTCTAATAAAACTTTATTTACAAAAAATGGCAGTGGAGGGTGGTGCCTGTGGCTCATGGAGTGACGCCTGCCCCATATACTGAAGGTGGCAGGTTCAAACCTGGCCTTGGCCCAAATGCAAAAAACAGAAAAATAGCCAGGCATTGTGGCAGGCGCCTGTAGTCCCAGCTACTTGGGAGGCTGAGGCAAGAGAATCACCTAAGCCCAGGAGTTGGAGGTTGCTGTGAGCTGTATGACGCCACAGCACTCTACCAAGGGCAATAAAGTGAGACTCTGTCTCAAAAAAAAAAAAAAAAAAAAAAAACAGGCAGTGGGCCATAGTTTGCCAGCTCCTGAGGTACACAACTTAAAATAGTGAGAAGCAAAAGATTTAGATTTGCAAAATCATCTCTTATTTTTTCTTCACAATTTAGTAATATTTTATTTTCTTAAGACTGCTATTTATGCTTTTGTATTCCCATTTTTAAAGTGCTTTTTGATATTCCTTGAAAGAATTTGAGGCATAGTAAAATGTTGCAAAACCAGGGCTATAAATCAGTGATCTAAATTAAACAACTTCCCAAGTGTCATATTGCCCTTCATATAGCCCATTAAGAATTTCAGGTGACGGGAGGCTCCTGTGGCTCATCAAGTAAGGTGCCGGCCCCACGTACTGAAGGTGGTGGGTTCAAACCCAACTTTGGCTGAACTGCAAAACATAAAAATAGCCAGGTGTTGTGGCGGGTGCCTGTAATCCCAGCCACTTGGAAGGCAGAGGCAAGAGAACTGCCTAAGCCCAGGAGTTGGAGGTTGCTGTGAGCTGTGTGATGCCACGGCACTCTACCGAGGGTGATAAAGCGAGACTCTGTCTCTACAAAAAAAACAAAAACAAAAATAAAAACAAACTTAGGAGATATGTTTCCACCCCTCAAAATCTGTCATCTGATTCAGCAAAAAGTCACTAATGTCACTGATAAGCAGGTGATATTCCTACATATGTCTTTGTTGTATCACATTTTTTTAACTTAAAAAAGGACATTGGCCAACATTCATGTTGGAACTATATTCTTTTGTTAATTGTAACCCCAGGTTGGCTGTGAATATGATTTAAACCAATATAAGCACAGGCATTCTGTGAGAATCAATTGACTGTAGGGAATTTACAATAAAGGGTGTTTTAAATTTTATTAAAGCACAGTAAGCTGCATTTTATAAATTGTGTGCTACATATCCTTCATATAAGTTTAATTTACCAGCACACCAGGCCATAATAAGTGAGAATTCAAGTGATGGGGTGGGTGGCATACTCCGCTGTATTTATAACAAGCAGCCAAAATACAAGTAAATGATGTGGAAATGCTGGGATCCCATATTCCCATAAGGCTTTAGTGTTAGCCATACAAACAATCAATTGAAAAGCAGCTGGCACAGAGTGGACTCCTGTGGTGTTAATACATATTTATTCTGTCTCTTTAAAGAAAACTTTTGTGACACAAGACTATGTTGTGCTCTTTTTAGGTAACATAGTTTAATGCTTGAAACACCTTGGTGGGGCTCTAATTGTTAGCTCCATTTTTTATATGACTGGTTCTCTCTTCTCATGCCGCACGTTACTGGAATGTGTGCTCTGTCTACTCACATCCAGCCCCTCTGCCCCAAAGACATCACTCATTCTCTTGTTTAATTTCCCTTCCTTTAATTTCTTGAATTAGCCCTTCTTAGCCTCACCCTGAGATACCTGCACAGACACACCCGGAGCTAATCCTGGGCTCTGTCTGAAGAGTTTTACTCTTCATTGCAATCTAAAGCTCAGCAGAAGTGTTCCTAAGTGAAGGTCAGAAAAGATTTAGAGGGAGGTTCTGAGGCCCTGTAGTGGGTTGAATAGAATCCACCTCGCCAAAAATCTTATTTACCTAAACCTCAGAATGTGATCTTCTCTAAAATATGCCCTATTCCAAATACATCTTTCAGAAGAAACACATCTGTCAGGTGTAATTAAGGTAAGGATCAGATGAGATTACACTGACTAGATTAGGGTGACCCCTAAATAAAATGAGAGCATTGTTTCTTTATAAGAAATAGAAAAGGACACAGAGAGATCAGGGATAGTGACTCACACCTGTAAATCCAGCAATTTGGGAGGCTGAGTTGGGTGGATCAAGTGAGGCCAGGGTTCGAGACCAGCCTGGGTAACATAGTGAGACCTTGTCTCTAAAGAAACTTAAAAAAAATACTATCCAGGTGTTGTAGTAGGTACCTGTAGTCCCAGCTACTCTGGAGGCTGAGGCAGGAGGATTGTTTAAGCCCAGGACTTTGAGACTATGGTGAGCTATGATGACACCACTGCATTCTACCCTGGTGACAGAGCAAGATCTTGTCTCAAAAAAAAGAAAGAAAGAAAGAAGGAAAAAGATACAAAGAAAATGGCCACATGAAGATGAGACAGAGCTGTGCAACCACAAACCAAGCAACACGAGGCCAGCAGAATCTGGAAGAGGCAAGGAAAAACTCTTCTGTAGAGGCTTCGGAGGGAACCTGGCTCTGCTGAGACTGTAATTTCAGATTTCTGGCCTCCAGAACTGTGAGAGAACGAATTTCTGTGGTTTTGAGTGACCAACTTGTGGCACTTTGTTACAGCAGGCATAGGAAGCTGGCAAAGGACCCGAGGGGCAGCACAGTGCGCACAAGGTGTGCAGCTCGCACCCCTGCTACACCCAGCTGCTTCCTCCAGCCATGACGAGAGGATGTCGACAGACCGACAACAGAAGACACATGGGCGATAGTGCCTTGTCTGTACATAGTCATTTTCAAAAGCCTTCACATTCGATATCTTATCTGATCCTCACAGCAGCCCTATAAGAAAGGCAGAGGCAGTGGTGTTACTAGGCAGAGTCTGGACCAAATTTGGGAATCTTAACTCTGGGTCAGGCGTCATCATCCCTGTTTCACAGATAGAGGAACAGAGCTGCCAAATAACTATGTCAGAGTCCCAAAATGGAAGAGTTGGATTCAAGTTCTGGATTATATGACTCTGGAGCTGTGCTCTATCCAGTCACCATCCCACTTTCATTACACTGAGCATGAACCTTGGCCAGTCTTTAGACTTGTGTTAGCCAATGGCCCATTATCTGTGGAACATTCCTTCTGGCACAAGCCATGGCACGAGCAGGAGCGCCACCCCCAAACCCCAGCCTCCAGTGTCTGTGGCACCGCACTACTTGCTCCCTCTGGCTACACAGAGCCCCCGCCTGAGACTGAGGAGGACAAGAGGACCATATTTCTGCAGAAAGTAGGCTCCCCCACACAACCTCGTGTGGGCAATGCAATGAGGCTAGCTCCTGCTTTTAAACTAAATGTGTCCCTAGACTTGCTATCTTCTCTCTTGATGCTTTATGGTTAGGGGTAGTAAAGTCACCTACATGACAGCATCTGGGCTAGAATACCTGAGCATCTTAACTCCCCAGCTTATGGCCATTCTCATCCTAGCCTCTAACAAGAGGTCCCCTGAAACATGAGTGGCTTCTCAGGGAAGGGTCACTGAGGCCAGAGCACCTGGTCATGATGAGCACATTTATCTGGATAGTAAACAAGAAAAACCCTCTAAACCAAAATGAAAATACAAAATTCCCCCAAACTCTGAAACATCTCCTAGGAGACCTAATTGAAGAGTCTAAAGCTGACCTGGGGAAAGCACTGGGAAAATCACCGTGGGGTCTGCCCTGCAGGGTGAGATGAGGAAGCCTGTGGGGGTGTCTGACATAGAGGCTGAGCAGACTAGTGAACCAGCTAGCCCTGTATGGGGCTGGGACTGTCAGGGGTGAGGGCAGAGTGGGGAGAAAACTGGGCTGTGAGATGGCTCCAGCCCAGACCCAGGCCAGGTTCTACCCAGCTCCCCTGCCGTGAGTGTTCATGCCAGCCAGTCACCCTCCTGGGAAGAGAATGTGCTGAGTGACCCAGGCTCAGGTAGGGGAGCTGGAAACATGGTCCAGTGTGGCCTGTAGAGATGCCCATGGCACCTTCAGGCCCTTATCCTGTCTGTAGTGCTGAGCTCGCTCGTTCCAAGGTTTTCACCAGGTTCCTCATGACAGTGCCTCCCAGGGATGCAAATTTGGTTCAGAAGACTGGAGTCTGGGAGATGAAAGATGTCTGTGGGCAGCTGTCATCTGATGCTCCTGACATCCTTCCAGAACCCACAGCCAACATGCGTGGACCCTTCCCTTTCAGGGGGCTGCCTTGGAACTGATTCTGAACACCTTAAGTCCCTTAAGGGGTGAGTGACCAAGACAGAGTCACTGCTTCTCAGACTCTCCACAGCATTTTTTGCAAGTACCCTTGGTAGGATTGGGGTGCTCCCTATTACCATTCAAATGACCTCATGGGGAAGCTATGTAGTTTGCTAGCCTGCTTTTTACTGGCACAAGTTGCTAGAGAGAGGGAAATGCCCATGTTATCCTACTCCTTCTAGGAAGGAGTAAGTTCAGGAACCAGTGACAGTGACGGTTGAGTCACCAGCCTCAGACCTTTTTTGTGTATCAAAAACTGCCTCCCATAATCCAGCTCTGTTCTCTTAGCAGATATTAGGATAATTTGCCAAGTAACTTGGCAACACTGGATAACCACCGTCAGCCTCTTCTCTTCCATACAAAGCTCAAACCAAGTCTCCATTTTGGCAGTTTCAGAAAGTTCTTTGGCAAGTCCACTGAACACTCTTCCTCTGAAGGCTGGTGTGAAGCAGGATTCATCCCTTTCTCTTGGAGTAGTTTTGATCCTGACCAGGATTCCAGTTAATTCCTTGAGAAATAGAGGCAGTTGGGGGAAATAAGAGCTTCATGCTCCATGAGGTCATGCCTCTCTGGGACACCCGTGGGCCACTGAGCAGCCCACGCTAATGAAGTACGCTGACCTGAAGTGAGTCCAAGGAAAAGGAGAGAGCTAGGTTTCTTGAGCAGTTTGAAAAGCCTAGCTGTAGAGTTGAAAGCTTCAGGGAGTACTCTAACTGGGATCACTAGGGAGAGGGGAGAGCTGTGGGGAAGAACTCCGGATGAAGCACAGTGGGGGAAGCCCAGTGACTTCCTCTTCTCCCTCTGCTTGCCTGCCCCTGCACTAACCATGAGAAAGTCATCCAAGTGGCTTAAAATATAATGACTCTAAACATCTTTTGATGGTGTATTCATACTTACAAGGAGTAACAAAGGTAATTATCAACTACTTGAATGACGTTACCAGATAATATCGCTAGTAAGAGAAAAAATGTTTAGGGATTTTTGTTGTTGTTAAGTTAGGGTTCCATCTTGTGATAGTTAATTTTATGTGTCAACTTGATGGCACTAGGAGGTGCCCAGATTAAAGCTTATTTCTGAATATGTCCATGAGGGAGTTCTAGATGAGACTGGTGTTTGAATCAGTAGACTCAGGAAACTGGATTGTCCTCCCCAAAGTGATGGGCATTATCCAGTTCATTGAGAGGGGCCTGAATAGAAGAAAAAGGCAGAGGAAGGAGGAATTTGCCCCTGTTAGCTTCTTGCCTACCTGCTTGACCTGGGACATGGGTTTTCTCTTGCCCTTATACTGGAATTTATACCATCAGCTTCTCTGGTACCCAGGCCTTCCAACTTGGACTGGAAATACACCTCAGGCTTTTCTGGTTCTCCAGCTGGCATCTCCTACTAGTCCTGGGGCTTCTCAGTGCAAGTCACTTGAGCTAATTCCTCATAATAAGTCTCTTTCTGTGTATCTATCCTATTGTTTCTGTGTTTCCTTAGAGAAGCCTAACTAATACACATCCCTTCTTTTTAAAATTGCAAATGTGATATAGCATTGAATAAAATTTAAAAAGAAGAAAGAATTAAATTTGCCATAGTTTTCTAACCTTGTCACAATTGCTTTCATGCTTGTAAATCTCCTCCACATCTTTTATTACTGGGTAGAATAGTAGACTGGTTCAGAATTCCAAGTCACAGCAGAGACCTGAGCTCAAGTCCCCAGTTATTTATATTCTACTATTTACAAATCATGCCACGTTGGGCAAGTATTTTTATCTCCCTGAGCCATGCTTGCCACATCAGAGCAACAGAGTTAAGATGAGGAACAACCTCATAGGGTTGTTGGGTGAACTAAATGACATTAATGCAAGTATGGTATTCAGAACAGTGATTGGCAAGTAGTAGCTATTTTGCATTTGGTATCTATCATTTTTATTGTTCCCTAAAGTTGGTCATGAGTGATTAGTGATGAACCTATGTAGCTTCAGCTGGGGATGCATGGGAAATACTACTATATGGTCAAGATAAAGGGCAATCCTCAGACACATGGAATAGAATGCCATATTGTATATAGATGAGGCATAGAATTCTATAGAATGCCAAATTCTCTATAAGAGGAGGCTGAAACTTTGCAACATACATTAGAGACAGCAGCACATTATGAGCGACTAAGACTTTTCAATCACTGAGCACAGAGATAGATTTAATGCAGTAAGTATTATTCCTGTTATAATGTAAAATAACTGAAAATTCTCAGCATAGACAATCACATTTGTAAAGAAAATATCAGTACATAATATATGAAGTTGGACTCATCTTTGTAAAAGTGCTACAGACCTCAAAGTGCTGAATATCACTATAGTCACCTTCAAAGTACTGTCTTTAGCCATTTGGCAACCTAAGTGATACTCAGCAGTGAGATATGTAGCTCTTTTTCTAGGATGAGTTTGTGAACTTAATTGTCTGACCTTGTGTAACAGGAAGAGTAAAATGAAATATGAATCAGAATAGAAAATGGGAAACAAAATGAAAATATGAACTGAACCCTTTGTCACATCAGATACCATTTCACAAAATCCACATGTGGAGGGATTTCAAGACAACACCAAAATCACGCAGTCCAGTAATTACAGTTGTTTATTTTTACCATATAAAACATCTATGGGGTTCTCATTCTGTAGAGCGAATTTGGTCATTTCATTTTATCCTTTTATTGTTTTATAAAATTTCAAGTAAAAAAAATGCCTTAAGATATCATCACAAGCAAACATCTGATAATTGGGCTAATCCCAAATAATAATTACAGTCACGATACCAGTGCCTGGAGCAGAGACTAGGGGAGCAGTGCCCATAATTGGTGGCTTACGTGAAGTGTTTTCTTGCTTCAGTGGGCTACTCATTTCAGAAACACATTTGTAACTACAATCACTAGTATGCATACACTTTTGTGTTTTTTGTTTAATTTAAAAACATAATACATAAAATGCATTACATGCTGTTGCCTTCTTTTATGTAGAAGAATTTCTTAACATTGTGTCCATTATTTCTTGAAAAAAGAACAAATAAAGATAATGGGATCATCTAGAATGTCAAATTTTAGAAGGCATTCTCTGGGGAGAAGTAAAGACCGTCCTCAGAGATAGGTGTTTTCTTTCTTAGTTTTAATGTTTCTGAACTTTGCCTTGTTCGGCAAGATAATAGAGTTAAAACAGGAAGGAGTAGGTTCCATCTTAATAAACTTTTCTAGGAGTGAATAAGTCAGTTAACAGGAGGCCTCTATCTCTGTTGTATTGTCTTTAAGAAGAATGATTTATCACTTTCAGTTCTGATGATAAAACCTGGATAAAGACCATTGAAATGTCCAGCCCTGTTCTCATTTGAGCCCCAAGTGACTGGGATATTATCCTGCATGCTCCCTTGCCTTCTTGAGACCCAGATGCCCTTTTTGGTTTCAAAACCTCCAGCAGAAGTTTCTGCACAGACATTCCCCCCCTACCGCCCGCATCCCAGAGCATCCATTCTTCCTCCTGTGGGCAACTCCCACACCATACTCTGGGACAAAGGGCTGGGAGAAATAAAGCAGTCACATCACTTCCTATATGATCTACTGAACTCTTTAAAATACAAGAATCCACCTTAGGAGCCTCATCCTTAATTTGGTTTTCTCACACAAGTGTTATGTCATGGAAGTACTGTAGAAAAATAGAAGGATTCTGGAACAGCTCACCTTTCCCATGAGCTCTGTGCCAGGCCTAACCTTACTATTATTACCCCCAAATAATTTATCAACGAGGAAATAGGCTTAGAGAATTAAACAACTTGTCCAAAGTCATTCAGTAAATAAACAACAGAGGTAGCACTTGGGTATAAGCTCTCCCACTTTCTACCAGATGGTGTATGTCCTACTTAGCAAAGCCATTTCCAGAGCATTTAAGATCCAAGGGAAACATTGGCAGGTAAGAAAAGACCAGGAAAAGGGAACAGCTGTGGTTCTACACCCTCCTATCACATCCTTTCTACTGCTTGCCCCATACCCTTATCTGTTTGCCATGAAAGATCTATGACTCTCGACTTCCTTTACTCTTTCCTGTCTTCGTTATAACTGCCCTGGTCTTGACCTTAGGCTCCCTCCTTCTGCCACTTTCCTTACCCCACCCCCTTCAGCTCTTTGAACTCTGCAGTTCTGAGGCCGTTTCTGGGCATAGGCCCACAGCCATGCTTGATGCCTTGTTGGCTTTCTCAGCTGCTGATCTTCTACAGAGACTCTCCTGGAGCTGCCATCATGGTCCTGTTTCTCCTTGACCTGAGTCAGGCACCAAGCATCCATGGGCCCTGACATTTCCACTGCCTGTTCTTATGAATCTCTCTCTGGCACCTTAGATATTTGGCCCCACTATTGCTCAGCTCTATTCTTCCTGGAATGATCAATGCTTGTGACAACTTATACTGCCACCCAAAGTATCTAAGACTTCAAGTCTGATCATACTCTAATAAAATGTTTATCCCTAGAAAGTTTCTAAATGCAGGGGTTTCCTTAGCCAAAGGAACGTGAAGACAAATGTGAATTAGAACCACAAGGATTTCACTCACTACTTGTATGACCTAGGGTCAATCACGGTGTTGGTGAAACTCAGTTTTCTAATCTATAAAATAGTACAATGCAAGTTAGGTCACATACAGCTATGATGAGCTCCTCAGAGCTTCCCCTTGGGGCCAAAGCAGTCAGCCCCATGCTGGAAGTGTTGGTGGCTGACAGCTCACAGTGGCACCCTCTCCAGGAACAGCCTTCATCCAGTTCTTTTCCTCAGGGCAACTCACATCTAATAACAGATTGACTGGTTGATGAAAGGATGCAAAATTCTGGTCCCCTTGCCTCAATTTCAAATAGCTCTGAAGGATCGTCCTGGCTCCAGAGTGCCTCATGAAGATGGAAGAAGCCTTTGTTGAGACCATAACCACAGGTTGACTTCTGCTCAGTTCTGTGTCCTTCACTCTCCACAGGTGTTGATTGTTTCATGGGCATGCTCCAATAAAATTCCCTCACACAAATCTCGCAGAGTCTGATTTGAGGGAGACTTTAACCTAAGATAGCTTGTATTTTTTTAAGTGTTAGAACAGCAGTGTATACAAAGTATAGTATTTGTTATATCAAGGGCACTCTGTATTTGCTAATTTCTTTCTATTCCTCATTTTCTTTTTTTTGGATCTTTCATCCCTAGGAAGAGTACACAACTTAATAAACCTAGGCCCTCCCATAGGAGGCAATGTCCCTCTTCTCACCTGATCAAAACTTTTTTCATCCGAGTAGTTGAACACATTCTTGGAAAATCATTTATCCCTTGATGGGAGCCACCAAAAGTTTTAAGCTGGTAAGTGACCTGTTCATATTTTTGCTTTACAAAGATAACTTTGGCCTCAGAGTGGGAGAGATTTAGGTAGAGCTAGAGGTTGGGAGCTGATTAGAAGAAATAATGGTCTCAACTGAAGAAGTGTCAATGAGGTGGGAGAGAAGGCCCACCTTCCGAATCAACCTGTGAGAGAACCTCACAGGTTGATTCAGAAGGTATGGTTTGTTAGGCCAACAGGAGAGGGACCTGCATAGCAGGTGATCCTAGTGATCCTAGCACATGGCAAAGCCATTTTCTGAGAATCGAAGTGTGGGAGGTGGAGATAACTTGGAGGAAAAATTGGGAGATATAGACTTATGTGTTGCTTTGGGATATCTTCAGCTGAAGTGTTTATGATTCATCCAGATGAAGATTTCCAGGGGGTAATATAAAGAGTTGAATTTCAGAGGAGAGGTATAATCTGGAGGGAATAAGACCAAACTTAGAAACCACCTTTTCAAAAACTTCATTATCACACCATGAGAAAGAAAGCTAAGGTTCGGAGACTGACACCTCTGAGGGACTTGCCGTATGGCCAGTTTTTTGTAAATCAAGAAACCAAATCTCTTGGGTCTAGGTCAGTGTAGCCATCTCCTGATGGAGTTTCATTATACTCAGTTTGTCTTCCTGTTTCCCCAATCTAACAATGCCTGACATACAGTAATGTTTGTGGAATGACTGTACTGATTGCAGCTGCTCTTCGAGGTCTCTACTTCATCAATGGAATTATATCTCAGAGGCATCTTGGAAGTCATCAGACTCAGGGAAGTCCTACCTAACCACCAAATTTGCATTTCCCCAGGTGCCTCCCACTTCCTTTGAGAGCAAAAATTCTGTTGATCAGGTTACACCCATGGGCAGCCTTTCAGCTGAATTACAGACATGATTGGGGAGATTGATAAAAATGGAGTGGAAAGAAGATATGATTTGAGGCACAGAAATTATGTAATTCATTCCCTCTCACTTTACACTTGGAGAAACTTAAGCTAAGAGATCAGCCTTACTTCGGTTGAATGAGAGTCCTGAGCCAGGAAGAGAGGATCATCCATTTTCTTTTTCACATGAGGAAACTGAGGCTTACAAAGTTTACCTTTCCTGAGGTTCTAAAGCTGCCAAATAGTGGTTTTGGAATTCAAAACCTAGATGTGTGGCTCCAAAACTCATTCTCTTTCCCCTACAGCATACAGCCTCCCAGAGGTTTTGATTGTGGTTCTCCATGTTAGGGATGAGCCAAACATGCTTATTCCAGTGCTCCCTCCAGGAGCCAGCAGTCCCTCCAATGTTGCCATCCTAGTGAGCCATGCAAAACTCAGTGGTATGGGCTTTGAGAGAATCTAGGAGACCCTCATGAAAATCAGATGGGCAGTGGGGGAAGGTAGTAGTCAATGGACATCAGCAAAGACGGGAGAGAGTGTCTTTGAATTCTGCCTCGGCTGGGCAGATGGTCAAGTGCTAGCCACCTACTTCTTTTATCTTCCAAGATTAAAGAAAGTGGGGAAATACAAATTTTAAGAGCTTCCTTGCTGATGATTCTATGTCTTCTGAGTAATAATCATTTCTACCACATAGGCAGTGGAAAAGAGATGAGCTATGGGGGAGGGAAAGAGCCCCATTCCTAAGTAGTAGTTCTTGAACTTTGGCAAGGCGAGTGCTGGTCTCAGTCTTAGCAAATGAGTAGGAGTTTTTCATGCTAACATGGAGGGGGCAGGGGTATTCCAGGAAATGCAAAAGATTGAGCAAAGGCAATGAGTGAATTCGGGAAATTGCAAGCAGTTTAGGAGGGTTGCAGATTTGGTGCAAGAAGTGCTAGAAAATGAGACAGGAGAAACCCACAGGAAAAAAACCACATAAGGATCTTTAGAGAGCCTACCCTCAAAGGTTTTAAGCATAGATATGTTGTCGTTGTCAATTTGTGCATTCAAAAGATCCTTCTGCTGCTGGGTGCAGTGGCTCATGCCAGTAATCCCAGCACTTGGGAGGCTGAGGTGGGTGGATTGCATGAGCTCACAGATTTGAGACTAGCCTGAGTCAGAAGGAGACCTCATTTCTAAAAATAGCCAAACATTGTGATGGGCACCTGTAGTCCCAGCTACTTGGGAGGCTGAGGCAAGAGAATCGCTTAAGCTCAGGAGTTTGAGGTTGCTGTGAGCTATGACACCACAGCAGTCTACCAAGGGTGACAAAGTGAGACTCTGTCTCCAAAAAAAAAAAAAAAAAGACCCTTCTGCTGGACATTCCTTTCCTCTGGTGAGAGCGGAGCTGCTCCTGTAGTCCAGGAGACAGGTGGGAAGGCACGCGGGGTCAAAGACTGGTGGAACCGAAGCCTTTGGAGGACCTTGTACCCCACTTTCTTGTTACTCGTGGGTGCTCTCTCTTCTTGATTGGATCATCAGAGAAATAATCTGTCTCTTCTGGCAGATAACTCAGAATGATTGTATATAAAATGATATAAAATATATAATCATATAAAAATGATTCTATAGTGAGCGATCACAGATCCATAAAAGGAGAGGCCTATATGGAGAAAGAAGACATGGGAAATGTGAAACAGGCCATCAGCATCTTGAAGGACTGCCAGGGAGAAACAAGTATGGCAGACCTTTTATTAAGCTGTCTTTTAAACATTTTACTTGATAAATAATGTCAAACCTAAAGAGCTGCAAGAAAAAAATAGTACAAAGAACACCTTTATAACCAGCCTACCGGTTGGCTACATCCAGGCCACAAAGGGGCTGCAAGTCGGGTGTGGCTGTGAATACCTGTTCTTTAATGTTTTGCCCATTTTTTTTAACATTATTATTTTTTTCTTTTTTAAGGTAGGGTTTTTAATTTTTTTATTTTTTATTTTTTTGTGGAGACAGAGTCTCACTCTATCACCCTCGGTAGAGTGCTGTGGAGTCACAGCTCATAGCAACCTTCAGCTGCTGGGCCTAAGCGATTCCCTTGCCTCAGCCTCCCAAGCAGCTGGGACCACAGGCGCCCGCCACAGCGCCCGGCTAATTTTTGATGCAGTTCGGCTGGAGCCGGGTTTGAACATGCAGCCCTCGGTATATGGGGTTGGCGCCCTTAACATTATTTTTCTTTCTCTCTTTCTGTCCACGTATGGATATGTTTTTTTTCCTCTGAACTGTTTGAGGATAAGTTACATAGTTACATGTGTCATGGCTCTTTTACCTTAACTACTTTAGTGTGAGGAGTTAGGATAGTCTCTTTCATAAACCCCAGTGTATTTTCTCAGTTAAGTAAATTTTCCACTGATGACAATATTTTTATGCAGTCTGCTATGTGTACTCCCAATTTCATCAGGTGACCTAATAATGTACTTTATAGTCATGTTCTTCTTTCCAATACTGGATGTGGTCTAGCATCAGATACTGCATTTAGTTGTCACATCTCTAGTCTTGAGAAGATTTACACAGCCACTTTTCCTCCTTTATAGAATGGACATGTTTGAAGAATACAGTTTTTCTACCTCCTCTTTTTTTTTTTGTTGAGACAGAGTCTCACTCTGTCACCCTGGCTAGAGAGCAGTGGCATCATAGCTCACAGCAACCTCAAACTCTTGGGCTTGAGCAATCCTCTTGTCTCAGCCTCCTGAGTAGCTGGGACTACAGGTGTGTGCTACACCTGACTATTTTTTTTTCTTTTTTTTTTTTTTTGTAGAGATGGACTCTCAATCTTGCTGAGGCTGGTCTTAAACTCCTGAGCCCACGCATCCACCTGTCTTGGCCTCCCAGAGTGCTAGGATTACAGGCATGAACTTCTGCTCCTGGCCCACCCTCTCTTTTTTAACATGCGGGTCCTCGCTTGGGGTTTTCTGATATTTCCTTATAATTAGATTTGGATGATGCATTCCTGGATTAAGTACTGCATAAATAGTGTTCTGTAGTTCTCAGAGTATCCCATTTAGAGGCCCTTGATGTTTCTCATTCATTGGTGATATTAATTCTGATCACCTGGTCAAGATGTCAGATTTCTCCATTGGGTTGTTACTTTTTTTTTTTTTGAAACTAAGAACAGTCTGTTGGTATATACTGTGAGACCATGTATACATTCTGTTCTCATCAAAATTTCCTCTGAGATTTAACTTCCATTGATGACTTTTGACTGAGCCTATCTTAACTGTGATGATTACAAAATGATAATTTCTTCTTCTTCTTCTTTTTTTTTTTTGCAGTTTTTGGCCAGGGCTGGATTTGAACCCACTGCCTCCTGTGTATGTGGCTGGTGTCCTACTCTTTTGAGCCACAGGCACTGCCCCAAAATGATAATTTCTCGCTTCAGCATTTCACTCCATATTTACCAGTTAGCCTTCTACTGTAAGCAAGAGCCCTCCTTTTATCTATCTGTCTATCTACTTCACCAATCTTTCTGAGTCAGTTTTGTAGTTTCTGTGTTTCTTGGAATTTTTCCATTTTGTCTAATTTATTGCCATGCAAGTTCATAGTATCTTCTTATAATTATTTTTATTTTTCTAAATTCAGTACTAAAGTCCCCTCTTTAGTTCTTAATTTTAATTATTTAGCTCTTCTCCATTTTTCGACCAAAAGGTTTGTCAATTTGTTGATCTTTTCAAAGAACCATTCACTAGATTTGTTTCTCTCTTATTTTTCTATTTTCTCTTTCATCTGTTTCTACTGTTATATTTGTTATTTCCTTCCTTATACTTGCTTTGGGCTTAGTTTGTTCTTTTTATAGTTTTCTTAAGGTAGAAGGTTAGATTACTTATTTGAGATCTTTCTTTTTTAATGTAGCCATTTACATCTATAAAATTTCCTATAGAACTTATTGCTTGTATTTTGTACATTTTTAATGTTATAGTTTTAGTTTTGTTTATCTCAAAGTATTTTCTAATTTATCTTGTGGTTTATTCTTTGATCTATTAGTTTTAGGAAAATGTGGTTTAATTTGCACCTGTATGTGAATTTTCCCAATGTCCTTTTATAATTTATTTAAAATTTTATTCCACTGTGATCAGAAGCATACTTTCAATATTGTTATAATTGTAAACATTTTAAATTTATTGAGTCTTGTTTTATAGCATAACATACAGTCTATCCTGGAGAATGTTAAATGTACATTTGAGGAGAATATGTGTTTTTCTTTTATAGAGTGTTGTTCGGATGTTGGTTAAGTACAGCAGGTTTACAGTATTGTTCAAATCTTCTACGTCCTTGTTGATCTTACGTCTAGTCCTTCAATCTGTTATTGAAAATGGGTTATTGATGGCTCAGTGCCTGTGGCTCAACAGGCTAAGGCGCCAGCCATGTATGCTTGAGCTGGCAGTTTCGAATCCAGCCGGAGCCCACCAAGCAACAATGATGGCTGCAACCAAAAAATGGCCGGGTCTTGTGGCAAGCACCTGTAGTCCCAGCTACTTGGAAGGCAGAGGAAGGAGACTCGCTTGAGCCAGGAATTGGAGGTTGCTGTGAGCTGTGATGCCACAGCACTCTATCCAGGGTGACAGCTTGAGGCTCTGTCTCAAAAAAAAAGAAAGTACAGTCTTGAGGGAGAAGTAGCCAGGCTGGAAAAGGGCAGCTACTGGGAAGATGTGGGTTTTATCTTTTGAAGTCCTGCTAATTGAGGGGAAGACTATTCCTAGATAAGGGGGATGGTTTTACCAAG
>CAUYON010034487.1:0-42898 GCA_963573935.1 Arctocebus calabarensis
ATGTCTTTATATAGCGATCAAGGAAATGCCATGAAGGATATCTGTAACAGTATGATCAAAATATTTCTGAATGTATATGAATCGTGCCCTGTGATTGCACCAATGTACATAATTATGATTCAATAAAATTATTAAAAAAAAGAACAAATACATATATACACACATACACATATACATATTTTGTGGAAAGGTTCAGTCTAGCTAATGAACATGAGTCACCTCACAGAGTTATTGTTGTAGTAAGAACACTTAATAGTCACTCTCCCAGTGTTTCTCAATTATGCAATACGTCATCTTCAACTATAGACATGAGCTTACACGCCATCTTTTGAACATATTCCTCCTATCTAACTGTAACTTGGTGTCCTCTAACCAGCATTTTCCCCCAACTCTTCTCCCTTCTACTGCCTTGGCTTCAGAGAACCACCAGTCTACTTTCAATTTATATGAAAGTGACTTTTTTTAGATTCCACCTATGAGGGAGATTATATAGTATTTGTTTTTCTATGCCTGGCTTATTTCACATAGCATACTGTTCTTCAGATTTACCCATGATAGGATTCCCTTGTCTTTTTTATGGCTGAATACTATTGTGTATAAATACGACATTTGGTTTTTGCATTCATCTATTGCTTTATTAGATTGATTCCATATATCAACTATTTTTAATAATTCTGGAATGAATGTGGGAGTACAGATACCTCTTTGACATACCAATTTCATTTCCTTTGGTTTTCTACCTGGTTATGGAATTACTGAATCATGTGCTAGTTCTCGCTTTAATTTTTTAAGGAAATTCCATACTGTTTTACATAATGACTGTACATTCCCACCATAAGTGTACCAGGGTTTCTCTTTCTACACATCCTGGACGACACTCATTATCTTTTATCTTACTGATAAGAGCCATTTTGCCAAGTGAGATGGCATTGTGCTTTTAATTTGCTTTTCTCTAATGATTAGTAATATTAAGAGCATTTTATATACCTGTTGACCACTTTCATATCTTCTTTTCAGAAATATCTATCCAGGTCCTCTACCTATTTTTCAATCACGTTATTAGGTTTCTTACTATTGAGTTTTGTGTGTTTTTTACACATTTTGGATATTAACTCTCCACAGTTATGCAGGTTGCAAATATTTCCTCCCCTTGTAAGTTGACTTTTCATTCTGTCGTCTGTTTCTTTTGCTCTTCAAAATCTTTTAAGTTTGATGTAATCCCATTAGTCTATGTTTACTTTTGTTCCCTGTGTTTTGGGGGTCATTTCCAAAAGCCTATTGCCTAGACCAATGATTCTCAACGATTCCTGTGGGTCTCCTGTCACGACCCAAAGGAACTGTATTAAAGGGTTGCGGCATCAGGAAGGTTGAGAACCACAAGCCTAGACCAATGCCAAGGAGATTTTTGTCTATGCATTGTCATACTTCTAAAGCTTCAGGTCTTATATCAAAGATGATGGTGCATTTTGACTTGACTGTTGAATATGGTTAAGAGAAGGGTCCAATTTCATTCTTTTGCTTATAGATAGCTCATTTTCTTAATATAATTTATTGAAGAGACTAACTTTCCTGCATTGTGTTCTTTGCTCCTTTGTTAAAAAATCAGTTGACTGCAATGCATAGATTTATTTCTCAGCTATCATGTCCATATATGTATGAACACATTATATATGCATATATGTATTATATATGTATTTTTGACAAAGATGATGCTATTTCAATTCCTAAGCTCTGTGGTATATTTTTAAATCAGGTAGTGTGATACCTCTAGTTTTGTTCTCTGTTGCTTAAGACTGTTTTCACTATTTGAGTCTTTTGTGGTTCTAGGTAGATTTTGGAATTTTTTTTATATTTCTGAGAAATAATACCCTTGGAAATTTGAAGGAATTACATTGGATCTATAGATTACTTTGGGTAATATAGATATTTTAAAAATACTAATTTTTTCAATCCATGAACAAGGAATATCTTTTCGTTTATGTCTCTTCTATTTCATTCACCAATGTTGTTAGTTTGCACAAATAAATCATAGTATTTCAAAACAATTAAATTCCTGAATTTTAAATGCTAGTCTGACTTCCAACTCATCTAAATCTAAAACTCCCATTTTATGCATATTAAAAAATATTTCTTTAAAAATAAAATGTATTTATAAAGAAAAAGAACGTATTTCCTCCTGTCATCTAATTCCCTCTCCAGTGCTTTTGTCACCATGCTAAGCATTTTACATTCAAACGAATATTATTTTTTCCAAAAAATATTTTAACTAAGCATTTCTATATAGGAAGATTACTTTATATTTTCTTCACAATCTACATTTCACTTTTGAGTTGTGTTCTCATTAACATTATTAATAGTAATTAAGGTTGTAATACTAAAGTCATGTTTAACTCCTGCAACTACAAGGGGTGCTCAAATGCGAGTGTATTTATCTTTTATTATTGGTATATATTGAGTATTATAATTTTTAATACAGTTTTTAGATTTTTTAAAATATGTATGCATTTTTTGTCACCCTCTATATATAAGGGTTCTATATAGCATATTACAAACATAAAAACCAAATATAAAACCATCAGAAAATGCTTAATAGTGGCGTCTAACAGAATATCCTTTAGTGACAAATATTTTTCTATTATTTCTGTAAATAAGGCTGGCTGGAAGAGATAGTAATACATTAATACAGTGATTTAATCTACTTAAGATATTAAATTAAAAAATAAAAGCACAATTCAAAAGTCTCTGAGATGAAACACATGTGGGTTCAAAAATAACCAGAGTAAAGGAAAGCTAATTTGTCTAACTAAAATTAATTTGAAATGCTATTTTAATGGGAAGAAACATCTACAGAACTCAAAAGAAAATAAATTTGATTTAACTTCACAATAACAACAAAAGTTCAATTTCTGACACAAAGATAAATATATAATCAACCATGATATTAATCTCATGAATTTAATTATCACATACGTTGTAGAAATACTGTATGACCCATTTTTGATTCGAACAATTTATTCAAGAAATACTTAATCTGTTTTAGGTTAGGATGCAGAATTATGAAACTGTTGCTTTCATCCTAATAGATAACCTTTAAAATCAGAGTTTCGGCTAGGTTTGGTTGCTCACATCTATAATCTCAGCACTTTGAGATGCTAAGGTTGGGAGGATTGCATGAAGCCAGGAGTTTGTGACCAGTCTGGGCAATAATGAGATCCCACCTTTATAAAAAAAAATAGAAAAGTTAGCCCAGTATTATGGCACGTGCCTTTATAGGCAGGAGAAGGACTCAAGCCCAGGTTGAGGTTGCAGTGAGCTCTCATAACTGCAGTCTACCCCAGGTGACAGAGAGCGACCCTATCTTAACAACAACAACAAATTCGGATTTCAATTTGGTTGTTGTCTGTTAGTTTGTGTGTGTGTGTATGTGTGTTTTGTTTTTCCCTATCAGATGCAAAGAAATTTATGTCAAACACTCAGAAAGTGATAAGCACTTCTAGAAGAAAATCAATCAATCAATAAAATAAAACAGACTAATGGGTGGGAGAATGAAGAGAATTGTGCCATAGTCAAGGTCAAGAAAAGTAAACCTTTCAACAGACTTGTGACGTTTCTGTGGGGGTGGGATGGCCCAATCTTGCTATAAAACTTCACTTGGCTGCCAACTCCTTTCCTTCAATGAATAAGTTAATATGCCAACGACGGGAACCCCAGCAATAAGTTGAATAGAGGTTGTAAGAGCCTGATGATTCTTGGAAACAAGCCAAGAGGTCTGAGAAAATTTTCTCATAAATGCATGAGATTGTTGCCAAGAGTAACACAGAGACTATAAAGGCCAAGGCAAAAGAATTGTGAAAATCACTGTGAGACTCTCTCGGCAGTCGCTGAGGGCACTCTAGAGCGTTCAATGGGAGAGAGCAAGGGGGAAAGATGGAAAAGAAATATTTTGACATCCAGAATGCTTCTGGAGAGATTGAAGAGCAAAGAGGACTCCACAGTGATCGAAAACCTGGAATCAATGAAAGAGACTGGCAATCAATGAAAGAGAAAGAGAGAGGCCTTAATTAAGAAAGATAACTTGGGCATAATGTACAGAGACCTCTGAGGTCTCTCTCTGGTCAGATTCTGAACTATTTGAAGGAATGCTTCTAATACAACACACGAACCCTTTGAAGCCAAAAATAAAGCAAATCTACAAAACCACAGCAAAAACAAGATGCAGTTCTATTACAGCCCACCGCTCTTATAGAGCCTTAGATAACTTTGTCTGAGGAGAAGTATCATTCAAGTCTCCACAGTTATTTTGATATACAATATTTGGTGTATATTAAAATTTCTAAGACATGATGAGAAGAATGAAAATGATGCCTTTGTTTAAAAGAATGATTCACTAAAGGAAATCAAAAAAATGGCTTAATGCTGGGATCATTAGGCAGAGATCCTATAACAACTGATAAATATTTCAGGGAATCAATTGGAATAAAATTCCATCAAAAAAATAAAACAACAATAAGAGTAAGTGAGGTGGAAATGTTAGATATGGGAAAAATGCTGCTGTTGAAAATGAACTAATTTAATTTGGTTATCAATAGACTAGACTAACAGGAAAAATTAGTGAAGTTGAATATACTGTGGTCTGTAGACTAATCCAAAGTAAAACACAAAAGATATAAAGATGGCTTATATATTCTCAAGACTGACTCATTGTCAGATATGTAATTTGCAAATATTTTCTCCCATTCTGTAGACTGTCTCTGTACCATGTGTACTGTTTTCTTTGCTAAGCAACAGCTTTATAGTTTGATATAATCCCATTTTACTTTGCTTTTGTTGCCTGTGCTTTTGAGGTCATATTCAAAACATCCTTGTCCAGTCCAATGTTCCAAAGTGACTCCCCTAAGTTTCCTTCAATTGAAAATATATGAAGTACCTTAAAAGATGTCTCTCAAAATAAGACATGTAAATGGCCAATAGGTACATAAAAAAATGGTCAACATCAATAATCATCAGAAAAATCCAAATCGGAATCACAATGAGATACCACCTTATTCCAAATAGAATGCTTGTTATAAAAAAGATGAAAAGGTTAATGAGGATGTGGAGAAAGAAAAAAAGTCTCTAACACACTGCTGGTAGGAAAGAAATAAGTAAAGCAAATAAGGAAACAGGATGGAGCTTAAAATTCAATTTAAAAAATTAATTCAGAATAGACCTACCATATGACCCCACAATCGTGTTGGTTGTTACATATCCAAAAGAAGTGAAGTCAGAATGTTGAAGAGGTATCTGCGCTCCCACGTTTATTGCAGCACTATTCACAATTGCGGAGATACATGATTGGGTAAGTGTCCAACGAAAGATGAATGGATAATAAAAAATGTGATACGTTTATAAAATGGAAAATTAGTCACCCATGCAAAGAAGAAAATTCTACCATTTGTAACAACATGGATAAACCTGAATGACATCAAGTAAAATGACCCATAAATAAAAAGGCAAATACTGCATGATTTCACTCATATACAGAACTTTAAAATGTTTATCCATAGAAGTAGCAAATAGAACAGAAGCTCCCAGAGACTGGGAAGGGTCTGCTGGAAGTGGGGTGGAGAAAGTTTGGCCAGCAGATACAAAGTCCCTAATGCATGGTAGGGTGATATGGTCAACAATTAGGTGTGTCAAAATAGTTAAGAGAGAAGATTTTTATCTGTTCCCAACCCACACAAAAAATGATAAATGTGTGAAGTGATGGATTTGTTAATTACCCTGATCTGATCATTGCAAAATGTGTATATGTATTGAAATACCACATTATACCTGATAAATAAGTACAATAATTAGGTATCAAATAAAAATAGAAAAAAAACATTAGAGTGAAAATAGACAAACTGGTCAAGTGTTTTGAGTATTCAGAAGTACTGACAAACAACATCAAGTGTCTTTGAATTGAATAATGAAGTACTCTGAGGGAAAATATCAAAAGTTTCTATTTAATAAAATAAACAAATTATTTGTAAAAAAAAAAAAAAAGAAAAAAAAACAGTTTCTACCTATGAGTAATTCATGTCTCAGAAGAAGAGAAACAATGAGGTGAAGAAGACTTTGAAGTGACAGTGGTTGAAAAGTTTTCAAAATTGATAAAAAATATCAATTCAAAATCTAAGAAGTTCTTTGAAACTTAGGCGGAGCACAGATGGGTAAAAAAATGAAAATAAATTCTAAAGCATTCTTAAGATTTAACTA
Organism: Arctocebus calabarensis; assembly: GCA_963573935.1. Lineage (NCBI taxonomy): Eukaryota > Metazoa > Chordata > Mammalia > Primates > Lorisidae > Arctocebus > Arctocebus calabarensis. The sequence goes on from CAUYON010034487.1 coordinate 6,241, forward strand.
CAGTTATGCTAGTATGGAATATTTTCACACTCCATGTAGGAGGAGAGCTTGTAAACAACTGTGATTACTTTTCCCTGAGGTTCCAACAGGTATTCACACAGAAGAATGAGACAGGGCTGGAGAACAGAGCAAACCCCTTCTAGTGACTCAAATGTGCAGGAGTGACTAGCTCTTCTTAAGAAATAGAAATGGAACACAATCCACCACCCTAAAACCTTCTTTTACATGAACCAGCGTTTTAAAATGCTGAAGGAGTGTCGGCAAACTTTCTGGTCCTCAGGTCCAAAACAATGATCCATTTCTTCTGGGGTCTCGAGATGTATCAGGAAAACCCACCTTCTGCTGGGAGATGAGGAATATGACTAATACTGCTATGAATCAGGAAAAGATATATTATGTCTGTGGGGAAATAACAAGCAAAAACTGTTTAACCCCAAAGGAAGGGTTAAGAAAACCTCTTGGGTTCAGGATTTTGCATGAGTTTAAAATTGTTCTGCTACCCCGGGGGAGGGGTAAAAAGAATCCCTCCCACAGGATCTTTCACATATACAAAACAGAATTTGGCTGCCACAAGGAGGGGGATCAATATTCCCATCTTTGGATCAACTTGGGCTGTAAACAAATAAAAAAAAAAGTAAACGAACGCTCCCCACCAAAAAAGAAAGCTATCATAAGGTCAAGACATATTGGGCCTTCGTAGAACTTGCCTGTTCCAAAAAAAAAAAAAAAAGAGAGAGAGATTACTTTGTATCATAGAGTCTTAGTACTGAGTAACTAACAACAGCACCATACTTCTATGTGGGAACACAAGAGCATTGAAAGAGACTGGCGAAAAACAGAAACAGAACAATTCTTCCACACCTCAGGCACCTTTTCTAGCTTGAGTAACTCACATCTAAAGATGCTGATAACAATAATACCCAAACCCAACTTACTTCCAACTCTCCTGCCACTAATGGTCTGAGAAAAAGGCCTACACTAATTTTCAGGTGCAAATAATATTTATTATTAATTATTAATAATAATAATTATTATTAGGTAATAATATTTATTACCATTACCTATGTGAGTGCTAATCCCCTACAAAATATTGTGGACATTTGATTTAAAAATGCAGAGGCTGCCAAAAAACACGCACACATTTTTAAAAAGAAAAAAAACTGAGCATCTCTTGTAATTGACCTATATTCAGTATGACTTGTATTCATCACTGATTAAATGTATGATTAGTGTGAAGCAGCACAGAACTTATAGGGTTGCCAACAAACAGCTTCAGTTTGACAATTTATTAAGATGAAAGTGAGACTAGCCTTCTCTGTTAACAACTGGAAACATCCGCTGGCGTAGACAGTATGTGTATATACTGTATAGAATTATGTGAACATGTCTATGAATTCTAAAAATGAACATATTCAGCTCCCAAAACAAGAAATTGGATATTACTGACATCTAGCAGGCCTCTTACCTTCTCTAGCTACCTCTTCCAGAGTAATTTTGACTCTAACAGTAATTTAGATTAGTGTTATAGGGTTTTGAGCAGTGTTTTTCTACCTTTTTTTTTTAATCTCATGGCACACTTGAACCTGTAGTTAAACTTCCACAGCACACTTAAATTATGTTGATCAAAAAAAAAAAGTAAGAAAAAGAGAATATACTTCCTGTGCTTTGAACTTCTTTTGAAAATAATTTACTAAATGACCTTTAAAAGATCCTCTTACAGCACACCAGTTAAAAATCACTGTTTTTGAATTTTATATACCTGGAATTGTATAATATGTACTACATTGAATTTGCCTCATTTCAGTCAATATTATGTTATGAAATTCATCCATTTTTGTAAAACAATGTTTTTTAATTCATTATTGCATGTTTTGATGAACTAAGTGTCTGTGCCACCTAAATTTGTAAGTTGCAACTTTAAATGCCCTATGAAGTCATGAGGGCGTGTCACTTCACCATGGGATTCTTGTTTTTGTATAAAGAGAAAAAGATCCCTGCTTCCTCCATCAAGTAAGCATTCAGCAAAACTTCCAGTCTCCTGAACCATGAGAAATTAATTTCATTGTTTCAGTACCCAGTCTCAAGTAGGTTGTTATGTTATCCTAAGCTGACTAAAAAACATTTTGAAAATATGTATTGAAATTTCAAAATGTAATTAAGATATCCTCTCAACTTGTGCATTTTTATTCCTTTGATGTGTCTTTTGATTAAACTTGAGTTTTAATTTAATTATAACCAAATTTATTATTATTACTCTTTTATTGTCAATACTGTTTGTATCTTTAAGATTATAAGCATAATTTCCTGTCATGCCTCTTAAAGATTTTTATTTTCCCAATATCATTTAAATTTATAATATTCTAATAATTATCTTTTTCATTCAATGTAGGACATATGATTGGAAACATTCTCTCTCTGATAGACATATAATTAACCCAACACTATTTATTTTAAAAAATAATTATTTATTCTGATTCAATACAATCTTGTTACAATTCAAGTATCTATGTATGTGCAAATCTGTGTCTGGATTTTATTATGATCCAGTGGTCAATTTTTCTCTACTGATACCAATAGCATATTTTCTTGATTAACATAGGTTTAAAATAATCTTGATCTTTATTGAGTGTTAACAGTCCTTCAGAATTGTTGTCTTATAATTCTGTTGAACATAGGTTTGCATTTTGGAATTAGAGAAAATCAATTCATCATTTTTATTATTCACAAATAAGTCTAATGGAACTTTAATTGGTTTGAAATGCACCCGTAGATCAATTTGGGGAGAATTGGAATTCTTTATAGTCAAAGTCTTGCAAATCCCTTCATTTATTTAAATCAGTTTTATAATCTTCCGTAGTTTTCAGTACAGAGATCTACAGCTGTCCCAGAGAGTTTTGGATTATTTGTTAATATCATTTAGGGGGAATTCAATATATTCTTGAGCTTACTTGTCTATCCCTCTGTTCTACCAGAATTTTAGTTCACTACAGCCTCTAATATTTTGACTTTCCATCCCTGTAAAACTGATAAAAGTTTGATTATGTTTTCCTGCCTCTTAAAATAACAGTCTTCAGCTTGGACCCTTTGACCAGAAATTGGCCTTCTGTTATGCACGTTTAATTAGCAAATGCACCAAGAGAAAAGGCTCTGCCTCACTACTAAACAAAATCCTCCTTCCTCTCGGGTGTTATCCTCTCCTTTCCTGTTTCTTCTCTATCTCTCCGATATGGTCAAGATGTAATATTTTTCCTGCCTTGATTATTATGCAGCCCTTCTAGTTGGTGCTAGTCAGGCTGATCATCAGCTGCATTCTGCTTTTGCTTTATCACAGCTGAGAGCAGAAAAGTCTATTCACAGGCCAGCCGCAGTGGCTCATGCCTATAATCCTAGCACTCTGGAAGGCGGAGGCAGGCCGATCTCCTGAGTTCAGGAGTTCAAGACCAGCCTGAGAAAGAGCGAGACTCCGTCTCTAAATACAGCCAGGCATGTGTCCAGCGCCTGTAATCCCAGCTACTCAGGAGACCGAGGCTAGAGAATCACTTGAGCCCAGGAGTCTGAGGTTGCTCTGAGCTATGATGCGACAGCACTCTACCAGGTGAGACAAAGTGAGACTCTGTCTCAAAAAGAAAAAAAACAGTCTATTCACATACTTTATCCTCATCCCCATCATTCCTATAGAAAGTGTTCTGTACATATGAACTAGCTTTGCCTATCAATATTATCTCATGGAACTAGAAGTTGACTGTAGAAAACAAGTCAAGAAGAGGGGAAGGAACTCCTTAATGTTAAAAATGAGAAGCTTGGGGTTTTGTTCATGGGTGTCTGTCACGTACATTTTCTTTCTGAACAAAAAGAAGGACATAGAGACTTTAACAGAATAAAAGTCAGGAAGGGATTCACACATAACTATTTCAACCAAAGTATAAAGGCAGTTCAGTGAAGAAAGACCAGTTTCTCAACAAATGGTGCAAAAGCAATTGAGTAAAATTGTAAAAATCAAACAAACAAAACAACTCAGAAGGGATCATAATGTAAAACCTGAAAGTATAAAACATTTAGAAAAAATAAGGGAAATTTGTCTTAATAGGCTTTTGCAAAAATTTCTTAGGACACTTAATGGATGATTCATAAATGAATGAATTTGTAAGGTAAACATCATCAACAGTTAAAAATGTTCTGCTCTTTAAAAGACACTGTTAAAAATAAAAGACAACCCATTGACTAAATGAAAATGTTTATCCATTAAATCTCAGATAAAGGCCTAGTAGCTAGGATATATGAACTCTCAAAGTTCAATAATAAGGAAAAAAAAAGCACAATTCAGAGAATTAGCAAATGTTTTTAACAGGCACTTTATAAAAGAAGATAGATAGATGGCGAATAATCCAATTAGCACATTAATATTGCTTAGTATTGTTAGTCACTATGGAAATTTGAATTAAACCACAATAAAATATCTGCACACATCTATCAGATGTGTGAATATAGATTTTAATGAAATAAAAAACTATTTGTTTAACATTCTGCCTTTAGGCTGGATAAAATTCCCAAGACTTTGCGTTTTTGAGAATTATGACAGGCATGTTTTCAAAAGACACAAAAAGCTTAGACACATTTCTAAAAATATGTTGGGGAAATGTCATAACAGATATTATACTAACACAGTTGCTTTTAGGGACTGAACATTTGGAGGGAAATACCTGATATTTATATGTTAAGCCTAACTCCTAGTATCTCTAAATATGATTACATTAGGAAATAGGGTCTTTTTTAAACAGGAAAGTAGGTAATTAAGGTTAAATGAAGGTCATTAGGGTGGGTCCTAATTCAATATAACTAATGTCCTTGGAAGAAGAGGAGATTAAAAAACAGATATCCCCTGAGGAAAACCCATGTGGATACAGATGGAAAAGAATGACACAAGCCAAACAGAGAGGCTGTACAAGAAACAACCCTGCCAACAACTTGGTCTCAGATTTACAGTCTCGAGAACTGTGAGAAAGTAAATTTCTAGTGAATCCAATTAGTCGGTTATATTTTGTTAGGGTGTTTCTAAAAAAACTAATATTGTTTTCATGAATAAATGTATTTAAAAATGCCGAAGTGAAATGAATTGGCTTCATTTATTTTAAGAATTCTAAAACTGTTTACTTTCTTAGGAATAAGGATGACAAGGAACGATGGTACCAGGAAATGCTTTGTCTACAGCAGGAGGAACAAACTGACCATTAAAGAACAGATGATGAGTCAAGGGGGCTTCCAAGGGAGGACCAGCTGTTTGGTCTACGGTAGGGGTCTCCAAGGACTGACCAACCAGAAAGAGGGAGAGAAACCACTAAGTGGAGGTAGGATCAAGGTCACAAAGGGCTGGAAAACGTGCGCACCGTTGAGCTAACAGTGTCACTAAATGACCTAGCCTCATTAATATAATAAAAATCTATGATTGTTTACAAACACTGTGGTAACTCCAGGGAATTGCCTTACAAGGATAGAAAAGGGGAGGATTGACCATTCTGGAAATTCTCCACCATTTCCCCCCCAAAATCATAAATATTCCACCCTAGCTTACTATATTAGCAGGGATGAGCATACGAACAGACCCTAACCCTGAGTGACTGCTGTCCCGTATTGTAGAAAAGAATCTCTACCAACTGTGAGAGTGTACATTCCTTTCTCTCCTCTGCCTTTAAACTCAGGGCCTCCTCCACCTGAGGGAAGACTTATTCCTTTTCCAGACCATTATGCTTTAATAAACTTTGCCAATTTGCCTGCTTACACCTGCTCAATCTCATCATTACTCTGTCTTCGTGGTACCAGCAACCATGCTTCAGGACTGGGAATGAAGAACCAGGGCACATGGACCTGACCTCTGGTCCCCACAACTGACACTTTCTCAACATATTCTGTACAGCTAAAAAGGGGGAAGATAATGTTCAGAAATGTATAACCATATTTAACACGATCAATCTCTGTCAAAGACCACCTTAAGGATTTAGGGTTTGACAGATGCACTTTGATGAAAAATGACTTACAATATAATAATATTAATTAATAGAAGTACAAATCTAGTAGCTTTCAACCTGATTATATCATTATGCAAGATATTGCCTAAATTCCAATTTTTATCAAAAAATATTGTGTCAAATAAACTACATAATTAACAATAGCAATGAAGATAATGGAGATTACAATCAAAATTGTTCTAAAGCAGAAACACCTGAAAAAATACTAGTTCCTTAATTCCTTTATAAATATGTATAGAGTACTTTCATATTACCTTGAAAAATTAGTGTCCTGTTCAAATTTGTTTTAAAATATTATCTTCTTATTTAGATTCTACTTCTGGTTAAGATAAAATCGTTCATCAATCCAATTAGAAAAGTTGAATAAATTACAAGCTAAATATAATTTTTGTCAAAGCCATCAAAGATATGTTGAAACAAAGAAAATGGGAGGGAATACCAAAAAATATAGGAAAAGGATGTCTGTCCTTGCCAGTGGAGCTGAGATTCTCCTATGGCTATCCCCTAAGGAAATTTGTAATTGTTAAGCACACACTAAGGTCAAGGATCTGAGCTTAGCCCAAAGAGAAGGAAACCTGTGGTGAGCAGAGAAGTTTGGTGGTCCCAGGGCTGGATTGACAAAAGTGGCAAGTTGAAGACGATCAAAATTAAAATGATTCTCCTTAACACATTTGTCAAATTCTACAGCTAAATGAAACCAGGGGCGAAAGCTAAATTTAAAACATTTATAAGACACAATTCAATCTCATGAAGGCTTTTAGAAATAAAGAGAAAAACCCAACAGACTCTACAGTAAAATCTGCAGGCCTCATCCTGGGAAGACAGAAAATTAGAGACCAACTGTTCCTACCAGAACTACACCCTAACCTCTGCCCGTGACAGTTCCTCTGGCATTAAGGTGAATAAGAAAACATATGGTTCTCTCAAGAAAAAATACCATCTAGATACATTATAATGAGTTATTCACAATTTTTGATTTCCCATATTCTTTCCAACCCCTGTTGATTTTCTCTGGAATTTTTGTAAGAAACCCAAAGTAATGACAGTTCAATGGTAGAGAAATTCTTTAGTTCTTGGGTCCTGGTAGAGTTGAATATAGAGTGAACAAGTGAACATTGGAAACTTCAGCTTAAAATCCTTCTAAGTCAAATACCAAAAAGATCAGAAAAAGGCACGATGTGGGAATTATCAAGGTAGACTAAACACAGGAGAACTCAGTGTATTTAAAATTGAGAACTAGTGTTAACTAGCTCACTCTACTAGGAGTGTGAACGACCTATGCTAACTTTCAGACACAGGCAAGAGTTTGCAAGCTCTAGAAAATAAATTAAATAAGTATCAGCTGTTATTTTTATACATAATTTATAAAATGTAATAAAAATGCAGGAACAACATAATCGACAATTAAAAAGTAGAAGCATTTTTCAATACAAACGATGTAATCTAATTTAATGTAACCTTATATTAATCTGTAAAAAAAGTAAAAGCAAACAAACAAAAAAAATGATGCAGGAAGCATTATCAAACATGAAAAAATATATAAAAATACTTAATCAAACTGAAAAAAGTAGAAGCAGATCCAAAGATGATATAATTACTGAAACTAAATAACTGTCAAAAATATGGGCCAAGAGTAGTGGCCATCCCTCATAATGCTAGCACTCTGCAAGGCCAAGGGGAGAGATTGTGCAAAGTCAGGTATTTGAGGTTGCAGTGAGCTACGATGACATCCCTCTTGTCTAGCCCAAGCAATAGAACAAGACTCTGTCTCAAAAAGTATGTACATATGTAATGGACTATATCAGAGAAATCGATATGAAGGGTAAGAATTTGAAGACATAAACTGCAAATCTAAAAAAGAACCAGAAAATACAGTATCAATACAAATATCATGGGATAAACTTAAAAGTACTTTGTATATGATAAGAGAAAGAAGCAGAAAATGTGAAGTAGAGAGAGAAAAGAAATTGAGAAATATGAAAAGAATCAATATTCTGAGCTTCATTCAAAAAGCGATTTGACATAACTGTAACTGGAGACTCTTGGAGAAGAGAGATACAATGGAGTAGCAAATAACAGGGCAAGTAAAGGGCGGGGAGTTTTCTAATGGGAACAACAGCAGTGACTCACTAACAAAAACAGCATTTGTTCTTTTTGGACGGTCTGTAGTGACATGGGGTCACCTCAGGGCATTCTGCTGGGACTCCCCTACCCACTCACTTTCATCTGCTTCTGCTGCCCTGAGTCCTACAGGAACCTCAAATGCATGTCATGTCAGGAATCTGTGGTCCAGCTCAGAAATGAGACATTTATCCCCCTCTGCTCTCTGATCTTCTCATCTCCATTGTCCAGACTCTCTAACTTCAAAAGGTCCTTGGGTTTATTCTTAGAGACCCACAGAAGCATATTCTATTTTATCCACTTTTATCTCCAGGCCTCCTTTATTCAGGGTGTATGGGAAGAAAATTGCTTCCTGTTTATCTCCTAGTATTTTTTAAAGCTATACTTTTGAGGAACAAAAATCAAACTCTTGTAATTGGTAATTAACAAACCAATCCAAAACAAATTAAAAAACCCTGCTTTTAAACTATATTCAGTGGCAGCAACTATCCCATCCCTAGACACGTTTAGGAATGAGTATGCGTGCCTGGCTCGGTGTAACACACCTTAAACACATATTCATCTAGGATGGTTCTCATTGTAGACTCTGCTTGCGTGGCAAGCTGTTTTTGTGTATGAGTGTGGTGACTGGGTTGGGGATTGCTAATGCAGTTCACCTTTAAGTCACCCCTGAACACTACCGCTGCTGTAATTTTTTGACTTGTTTTCTAGACTTAAAGAGAATTTCTTGCTTTCTCTTTTCTTTTACTGTTTAATTTGGCTACTCTTTTTGTCCTTTAAATACAAGCCTCAAAGTAGCTGGTTGCTATGCAAAACGAATTACTTTTAATGACTCAGAAAACCTGTAACTAATATTGTTCTTACTGCATCAAAAAAAAAAAAAAAGTTCACACTCACCTCAGGATTATTTTCTTCATTCTACATGTGTTGTCTTTTCTCATAAATAGTCTGAGGTTTGAACCAGAGACAGGTTTTATGTGGTTGAAAGACATCTAGTAATCTGTGTAGAACTTTGAAACATTGGAGACGTATCAACCACTTCAAGAAAAAGTGGAGGGAAAGGAGACTTTCTTCTCCGAACAGAACATAATTCATCATCACAAACCATCAGCAGTAGTTGTTCATAGGAAATCAATGCAGTCCTCAAGCCAATGCCTCCCTGCCCTCATCTTTTCTCCATCTCTCCCAGAAAACAAATTACCTGGGATGATGGGAATCTGAGCCTGACAAAACAAAGGAAATTTCACTCTAAAAGATGCTGGTTCATTTACTTTAGGATTCTGTTTATTTTAAATGCCATTAGGGGCCAATTTTGAGGAATAGGTGATGCTTTTTCTTTGAGGTCTCTATATAAATAATATTTCTTATGGTAATTGAAGTGGTTTAAATACTGTACTTATAGCATATACAAAAATTGAGGACTGCCCAATTTTTATGAAAGGACATGAAAGGATAATATTTCTCTGTAACATACTCCCTATCATAATTAGAAAAGCAAAGTTTACACTTAAAGGCTACATATTTTAGGAAATATTGCTAAACAAACTTTTCTTTTTTTGTGGTTGTTCAAATGAAGACTTTAAAAAATAATATGCAAAAAGAATGCCACTTACCTTGAACTGTTTCACTCATGTGTAAACTGTTTAACTCCTACAAAGAGCTGAGTTTACATTTTTGTTCTGAACTAATCTTCCACACCTAGCAAGGGGTACACTTCTTTTAACCCAGATGTGCTAATAAAGAGACACGTGTTATCTTACACAAGAAAGACACATGTTGTCTTACACAAGAAACGTATGTAAGTTTTGATTTTCACTTTGGCAGAAAAGATAATTCTTAACTCTAAGCCATCATTCCCTTTAAAATAAATACAGTTGACCCTTAATCAATGGGAGTTGAAGAAGCCAATCGCTCCTCAACCTCCATGCATAACTTTTAACCTCCCCCCAAACTTAAACTACTAGCGTACTGCTGATTTGATTTACTGATAACATAAATGACCAATGAATGTGTCATGTGATATGTGTGTTATTGACTGTGTTCTTGCAATAAAGTAAGCTAGAGAAAGAAAAAGAGAGAGAGAGAGACATGTGTTTATTCAGGGAAAAGAATAATTATGAAGACTGAAATGCTTCCTTTGTAAAATGATTAAAATAAAAAATGAGGGATCTGGAGCAGCCCAAAGAGACTTTGAAAGAAAACAGAAGCATATTTACAAATGACTATAGGAAAACAGTTTTTGTCTGAATTTGTTTATAATATAGAACTCAGATGAAACCACTGCTATCTAGTGAGAGGACAAAGGTACAAAATTTCCCTAAAGTAATTAGAGAGAAAGAGAAAAGATTTACAAGAGTGTATCTTGCAAAGTACGTTTGGAAGAGTATCCCTTGAAAATACTAGTCTGCTTTTTGTGTGCATGTAGTGTGCCACAAACATGCTCCATCCTGTGTTTTCTTTGACTTAGAATTCCACAGAAATCAACTGAGTGTGAATATAGGGATAGTGTGCCAGCAGCTCCATACTGACCTTAGTTAAAAACAATCTCAGACCTTAACAATAAACAATCAAGTTCTATGGCCCTGGGGACAAATTTTCTCATTATGTTAGAATACATTTTTTTAGGAACATGCCAATATAAAAAATAATAATAATGTTCTTTTCAATAGAGTAGCACCTGAAAGTTTGGCTAAAACTGTTTTTCCAGTTGGATTTAGGTGGAAGCATGAAGTCCCTGCCCATACACACACTTCTTAAGGAAAGCAAAAGAAAAGAAAAGTTTTTTGTTATTAATGAATAAATTATATAAATAATAATGAAAAAATTTTGAAGTATAATTTTCTATGGCAGTTGATTAAATATTATTTTACATGCTCTCTGTTGTTACAAAGGTCTAGAGCAAACATTTAATGAATACGTTCTGTTCTCACATAGGACTTTACATCAACTAACTGGTAATTTTACATTGCTGATATCGTTTTCCAGTCTTCTGCATTACCTGATGCACAATGGCAGTGGAGCACTATAAGGAATTTTATCTTCTGATCACTCCTTCATCTAGAGGAAGTAAAGACTTATTTTCTACTAAGGGCTAAGCTTGCATGTTAAATTATTTGGGCAAAAATGACATATAAAAGCCACAATGATGGTAAAGGTTAGGAAACAGTAACTTGGATGTTTTGATAAAAGTATGTAGAAATTACTTATGGGATAGGAAATTTAGACTTAAATTTAATCAAAACAAAGTAAAATCAGTCTTTAAAAGTTATTTCGTGTTGCTAAACACTAACAAAACCCTTCTAAGATCGCAAAAATTTCATTTTATACAGGGACTTTTTTTTTTACTTATCTCTTGAAAGATGTATTAGTCTATGGCTAGGAATTGAGATTTGACTTGTCAAAGCAAAAATTGCACTGGACAAAGTTAATCAGGCAAGGAACTTTATTGAAGACTATTGTAATAGGGGAGAGAGACCAGAAATGAGTCTGAAGTGTACCCCACTGAAGGTTTTCCAAAGCTGGGATTATCAGAGCAGGAGAGTAGGAGATGGGGCTGGACCATGAAATGGCTTGCAGAGTGAGTGCAGGTGTTAAAGTCTAACTAAGGGAGATTGATAGATAACCACAGACAGGCACTGATTTCATATGGTTTGTCAGCTATCTAGGTCACCTTACATAACTTTGACTAATCACAATGTCATGTCCATTATGGTTTTAAAATTTCCCTACTCTTGAAATCACCATGATAGTTCCCAGACTAACATAGGAAGTATGAAAATGGGAGGGAAACCAATTCTAGGACATACTACCCAAATTCTTAATAAAAGCCAACCCTTTAGTCTTATATATTTCTCCTCTCAATTAATCAGACTTCAAAAGACCAAAAAGTTTTCATCTTCCCAGGGCAGTTGTTCTGTTTCTGAGCCGGTCACTTCTCCCTTGGGAGACAACACTTTCATTTTTGCTTTCAATAAAAGATTCTTGCTGTGGTTTACATGGTGCATCATGAAATGATTTTCTTCTGTCAATCATCAGGAACCTCCAAGACCATCACTTGGAGAACACTAACAGGGTGATGGGAGATGGACCATCTGTCTTTGAGAATTGGCTATGCTCAATGGGAAAGTAGACTTTCTCATATCTTCAGAGGAGAAGGTAGTTTCACAGTTTGAAGCTAGGTGTCTGCGATATTGGGTTCCTAGTCTCCCACAGAAACTAGGAGATAAGGGGGCCAAAAAAAGGCTGGCTTCCAGGTCCATAAGAAAGGCAGCCCTGAACTGTAAAACTTCTAAGAGTTTCAAAAAGATTTATATCTCAGAGGGCAGAGAAGGACCTATAATGACATGTTTCCTAAAATAAATGCTCCAAGAAGAGAGAGGTCATAGGCCTACAGCAAGGAAGAAACCTGTCCAAAGTTTAGTTAAGAAGAGCAGCATGTTAAGGCTGACTCTCGAGGCACTCCGGTTCAACTTTTATTATTGCATCAACTTCATAGAGCCTTATTATTCATACGAACGTATCAACAATAAAACATCTATTAAGCATTTTAAAATGTTCTTAACAGAGGCAAAGGAGCATATGCTGTAGTAAGTGTTCTCCAAAGTATCACAATCTAAATAAGAAAGCAAGATTTACACAAAAGTAAATGAACTTTGAAACCTGTGCCCTAAGTCATGGTTCTGGGCTTTACTAGTTGAGCAGCCTTGGATCATATATCCAAGCTTTGTTTCTTAATCATCAAAGTGGTTGTTGATACACAAATTAAAGAAAGTAAACTTAATGAAAAATAATTACTGATAAAAAAATCTATCTTTCAGGAACTTTGATGGACGATTTCTATTTTGTCAGCCTTCCCCACCCCCTGACCCTCCCTTCCCGATGTTCTTGTTTTAGTGGGGAGAATAGGTGACTTGCTTCTAATCAATGTTGCAGAGATTATGGGTTGCTATGAGACTTTCTTTACGGTATTTATGAAATAAATGGTGATATGTCAAGAAATGTGTTGAAGCTGCAGAGGATATCCTCCTGTGATAAAAAGGGGTTATTGTGCAGCTTATAATTAGTTGTGAAACTGGGAATATGTGACTAGCTTGCTGAACCTCAATTTACCCATGTATAAAATGCAGGAATAATCTCACAGCTCCCATTTAGTTCTAACAATCAAGGACACTATAAGTATTTCAGAAACTCAGTTTCAAAAATTTAAAGACATAAATCTGTAAGTTGAGTTAGTAAAAAGGGCATAAAACCCTATATTTACATTTCTCTATATGTCACTGATGTTAACCGACTTTGTCACCAAGTGTTTGGTGCTAAGTGACTTCTTTGATGACTAACATTGCACTATGTAGACACACTGAGTCTAGTATCATTTCAAGACAAAAAACATGAATGTAAATCATACCATTTGTCGCTGTGCAAAATATGAAATGAAAGAGTATAATTAACTTCATCACATTTAAATGTACTGAAGGGGAAAAGTTGTTGGGAAATTCCTAAAAATGTGAGGCTTATTTTGTACTAAGAATAAAAAATTATCATCTTAAAAAGTGCTGTCAGAGTGCCACGCCCTTTCCAAGTCTTACATGATTCTGAAATCATCAAGTCTTTGCTACCTATGCCAGCTTATTCAAAATATATTTGATCTAGAAACTCCAAAAATGTTTTTTGAAAATCCACATGTAATATGTCTTAAGTTCAACTTTGCTCCTAAATATTATAATTATGCAGCCTCTATTCCACCTTTGGTCTTGATTGAGTGAGAATGTCTGCTTTCTGTTGAGACTATCTTTGAAGTTAAGTTAAAGGACTCTAAATTTCCAGTGATACTTTTTTAATAACCAATGATCCACTCAAAATCAAATACAAATATAGATATGATCAAGAAATGATGAAATGTGAGGCTCTTACTCTTGCAGTGTTATTTCATGCCTTCTACTATATTCTGATTTTTTATTTATGCTTTGCAAAATAAAATTGAATATATTCCCACTTGAAGTTTTCTATCCCTTATTTCCATAATATTCTTCTGTATAATTTAGGTTTTATTTCCAACCACCAAGTATAAAAAATGGTTTAGTCTCCTTTGCACAATTTGCAGCACTTTATCATAAAATTCTCTTCCCCCTTAACATTTTTGCAGTTTTCATCTGTGTAATTTGCTTTAAATCAGTCTTGGTTTTCATAAATAAATATCATTCCCTTTAGTACATCTACAATATCATTTTCCTTCCCAATCCACATACTCTTTCTGAATTCTGCTTGCCACCTGTATTGCTTCCTGTTTACTTGTGCTAAAAGAGAGAACTAAAGGTATGTTTGATTGGTAGGTGTGGAGAGTTAGAGCTGCACGTACACTTGAATTAGTGTTCAAGTCCCAATACTGGATAGACTTGTGATACGCATTAACTTTATTTCTAAGAGTTAAATTTAAAAGAATGGGATTTCTACTTGTAATTTTTCCATGAAAATCATTATAGATTACTTTGCAGATTCCTACTTTGAGCGCTGTGGTTCAAAACCCAACTTCATTATCCAAGTTCTACCTGTGCAATTTAGAGTATAAAAATCAATAAGCAGTGTAAGAATAAAGTTATAATAACCAGAGAGGCTGTTAGAATGACTGTAAGCTGCATCAGGATGTTTATTAGTATAAAGGATGTTTATTTAGTATAAAGAGCCCATGCATAGCCATTCCTTGCAATTGGAAATTAAGCTTGTGCAATGATTTTTACTTATAAAATATAGCTTTAAACTGAGATTTTAAAAAATGTTTTACAAATACTAATCCTTGTAATACCTCGACAGATAAGGATTATAAATAGTGCTTTCTGAGAAGCACGAAGAGATCATCCACTGGTGTCTCAAATTGCCAAAACTTGAAACCAGCAAACAAAATGGGTTTTCTCTGCTCATCACTCTCATTGTAATCAATAGGATGAAATGTTCTCAGTGAATTCCAGGCATCAGTCTGTGATTCTAATGCATAAATAAACACTGAGAAATCCAGCTTGTCCTAAAAGAAAAGCGGATATTGTTCAGGAGAAGAGCAGTTGAGCAGCCTCTCAAGGATCCAGGAGGGCACTGCAGTAGATTATTTTGAAAAATATTTATTTTGTAGGATTTTAACAAATACTTTAGCAAAATGTCTTCAGAATTCAGTTGTTCACACAGATATTTTTAAAAACTTAGTCCTGTAGTAATCATAACAAGGACGTAAGCTCTTCCCGTTGCCCACAGGGTGAAAGTCAAGGTTCAGAGCACTAAGTACATTTCTCAATGTCTCAGTATGTTGTGGATCTAAGACTTTAAATCTAGCTATGCTGAGCCCATTATTTGGGTTCTTTCATTCTACCGTCCTATCATTCTATGGAAATATCTATCACTTACTGAGTTCTTCAAAAATGTTCAAACACTCATTATTTTTATGTTCTCTACACTCTCAAACTTGATAGCTTAAAGGGAAAAGGCAAAAGGAATTACAGCTTTTATAATAGTCTGTTCTCAGAACCATTCCAGAATACAGGATTTAAAGCATGTAGTAAAACAATAATACATCACATATCTAGAAATTCTCTTTTAATATTATGTAATTGAGCAAAGCAATTAGCTGACAGGACAACCCAAACTGGTGTCATCTGATTATTCACTAAAAGTACACTAACTGTATATTTTGAAGGAGTCTGTGTTACGTCAAAAGACATTTGCACTTTCTTAGCACATGATTTTATCATTCTTCATAATTCTGGTTTTTTTCCTCATTTTTTTTTTTTTTGAGACAGAGCCTCAAGCTATCACCCTGGATAGAGTGCTGTGGCATCACAGCTCACAGCAATCTCCAATTCCTGGGCTCAAGCGAGTCTCTTGCCTCTGCCTTCCAACTAGCAGGGACTATAGGTACCCGCCACAACGTCCAGCCATTTTTTGTTTGCAGCGGTCATTGTTGTTTGGCGGGCCCGGGTTGGATTCAAACCCGCCAGCTCAGGTGTACATGGCTGGCGCCTTAGCCCATTGAGCCACATTTTTCCTCATTTTAATGTAGATTAAAATTATAACTTTGAAAGAAGCAAGAACATTCTTCTGGGTAGTAAAAATGTTGAAACGAGTGTATTGCAAAAGTGGAAGGGAATGTATGAATTATATTTAGAAATGCTCATCTATATTTTGTTTGGGAGCCTTTTGACAAAACGCTACTCTTAATAAAATTTGTGGCTCTTGCCATATAATTATGAACAATTTTATTTTGAATTAAGTTATTAGTTTAGTTATGAATACTTCTGTAGTAGGCAGAATTAAAAAACCGTGGAGATTTTCCTCTTCACAGTACACATGTCCTGTATAATCCCTGAGTCTGTGGAGATGATGATTTTACCTCCATGCCTAGGTAGTGTTCAATGGCACAGTTGGCCTTAAATTAGGGAGGTTTGCCAGGCAAACATTACATAAAACAGGAGATTTTCTCCACCTGATTGAAAGAAAGTTAGAGAGACATGTTGACTGACCAGGAACAAACCAGACATCCATGTGTGAACTACCCAAGAAGTCACACGAAAAGAACTTAAAAATGATATTTTTTTCTTTCCTCTTTCACTTGTTTCACCCAATCTAGTTAGCCGCAAATAGTGGCAGGAATTGAACAAGATCTAATGGGAATGAAGCAAAATTGGTTTAAAGGTAGGAGCCAGAAATATCAGCCATATGACCTGTCACGTGTAAGTGCGTTTTCAGGCATGTCGGTGGTCCTCTGCAGAGAACCAATATTATACCTCATGCCACTGCCGTGCAGTGACCGAGAAATGTGTTATTCATTAGAATGAGGAGTGAGGTTCAGGAAGAGCAGTCAGGACTCCTAAGACAGATGTGGAGCTCAGATGGTGAGTGGATCAGTCAACAAGACATCCACCCGCCCAGATTAGTGTGGTTTTCTTTTGCGTAAGATCTCAAGCTCATCAGAATTTTCGAGGGCACACGTTTAGTAACCGGCTTTGCCAATAATGGCTTTAGAAAAACAAATGAACAAAAAATCAAAATATAGTCTTTCAGCATTCACTTTGAAATAACAGTACCATGAGGATTATCTTTAGAGTCAACATGTGGTAGTAAACATTTTCTGTCAAGTTACGTTTTATTAGGAAAAAGTATAAAATAAGCAGAGGATACAGCGGCCTGAAAGAAATGGCAATAAGATTCCTTTCAATTTGTGATTTTGATTCCATGACATTTTTACGCTTATAGGTGGTATGAATGTTAGGACATATATGTCTGCTTTAACAAGTTGGACAGGGTACTTTCTTTAAGTCATTTATTTCTTGAGTGATCATCTATTAGTGCATGAAAAAGACATCAAAACACAGTGGCAAACAGCAGTAGCACTTTTATATTGCTTGCATATCTGTGGGTCAGCCGGGGTGACTCTGTACAACGTGTTCCTTATTCTTCAGGCAGTAGCAGCTACACACAGAATTTCATTGTTGTTCTGATGAGAGAAAGGCAGGAGAGCATGTATATTTCAAGCTCATGCTTAAATCATGCCGCTAACATCCATTGACCAAATCAAGTTCCCGACCCCAACATCAAAGGGTCAGGAACGTATTCTCTGCCCATAGTAGAAGACAAAATAAATAAATATTTTTGGATAAATAATTCAAAAAACCATAGCTATTAAGTCAGTATATACTGGCTATTTGAAATTACATAATTCAATTAAGCGTTGTGCAAAGGAAGGTCATATAACACAGGAAAGAGAGTGGCTTTATGAAAACATAAGTCCATATTTTGAGCTGCCAGGTTAAACACAAATAGTAAAGAAAATAAATTCTGTTGAACCAGATAGAGGTTAACTGCTATAAAGCGTTGGAAAGGGGGACAAGGTGAAATAGATTCCTAAATGATTTTGATCTCAGATTATTTTGCAATGTTTAATTTTTTATGTCAGTTTAAGGAAACTAATTTATAAATGACAAATAATTTTAGTTAATGTAACATCCTACAGTACTCCAACTGGGAACTTGCAGCCTTAGAATGGCCTAGACTATACATTAAATGTATGTTTGTAATTGTGTGTGTATTTAAAATTTAACATAAAACATTTAAAGTACTTCGGCATTGTGAATTATGATTTTCAGAATAATTTTGTTTTTCAATTAATTGAAAATGACTGGCTTTGATTATAACATAGATAAGAACCTATAGGTATTAAAAGTGAAGATTTAATTATTTATAGAAAAAAATAAAGTGTTATGTAATTTACATGCTTTAGCTAAGTACCACATCTTCAGAAACTGACTTGACCCTTCTCCTGTCCATGACAAGGTGGTTAAATTAAAATAACAGTTATTAGTGAATTAAACATTCCCAAAGAGACTTGTAACACTCTGATGTCTTTTTTATTCTGGGCACATTAATGAAATAGCCTTTTCTGTATGTCATCTTTTGCTAGGCCACCTCGTACTCAGTGTGTTCAAACAAAGGCACCTTTCAAAAACTTACCCATAAGATGTCCTCACTAAGCAGACCTTCAATTATTTACCGCTGAAGTTTAAGACAATGCCTGAGGTTCTTTTGTATATACATCATAAGGCCATCATTGACTGAAGAGTCTTAGCCCTACGAAAGCCAACCAAGAGAGGAGTGTATGATTCATGCTTCAAATGTAAATTAAGCTTTGAAAAAATTGTTCCCCACATATTTTCTCAGCTGTAGTTTTAGTGATTTTTCTTATGTCACATATTTTGATTTCACTTCTGTGTGTATCAGTAACTGGTTTGGGGTAGGGGAACTTTCTGCCCGCCCTGTGTAGATTCCTGTTCTTTAAAAGAAGTGGTCTCTACAGTTCTTCCGGGGGATACACTTCTTTACTACAGTTGATTATTGTGAACAAAAATATATAGTCTCACAATGTTTCATTATAATATAATTACTTTTTTTGCACGAGTGACTAGTGTTTAACAAGCAAACCAAGCATTACTGATCAATTAATTTCAGATTCTTTAGTTTCTGTTTTTATAATCTGATAAGATTCTACAAAATAATTTCATTTTTGGTAAATAACTACTTTCCTGTACACCATAAGCATCAGCTTATTGAATAAAAAATACTGGCAATATGCCATCTCATCTAGAAATCCTGGCATAGCTACCTAAGTGCTTTGAAAACATAGAGACTTGGGTGGGGGCAATGGATCATGCTTGTAATGCTAGCACTCTGGGAGGCTGAGGCAGGTGATTTACTTGAGCTCAGAAGTTACTGCTCTATTCTTATACTCCCAACACAAAGAATGATAAGTGACAGCATTTGCTAGCAGAGTAGGGTGACTATAGTTAATAACAATATGTGGTATTTTTCAAAATAGTTAGAAGAGAAGATTTGAAATGTACTCCAAACATATAAATGATCCTCAGGTGATGGATACCAGAAATATCCTGACTTGATCATTATATATTTTATATGCATCCCATAAACATGTACAAATACTATGTATCAAAAAGCAAAGTGAAAAGTAAAAAAAAATAGATCTTATCTGCCAATATAAAAAAAGCTATTCACACACCCATGTATCATGACAGGCTTACATATTTATATATTTGTTTACAAGTCTACTGTCTTAGGTTGTCAAGCCTGTGGCTCAACAAGTAGGGCGCTGACCCCATATACCGAGGGCTGCGGGTTCAAACCCGGCCCCGGCCGAACTGCATCAAAAATTAGCCGAGTGCTGTGGTGGGCACCTGTAGTCCCAGCTACTTGGGAGGCTGAGGCAACAGAATCGCTTAAGCCGAAGAGCTGGAGGTTGCTGTGAGCTGTGACAGCACAGCACTCTACCGAGGGTGATAGAGTGAGACTCTGTCTCCACACACACAAAAAAAGAACCTCGGATAAACAAAGAATATGTACAATGAACCTTTTACTGAATGTTCACACATACACATAGATATGCCCTTCATCCTAAAATGAGACTTTCCTAATGATCCTAAAATAATAACCTCAATACACACCAAAAGGAAACATTTGGAAAGTTTTTGAAATGATACTCTATACTCTCTTCCTGCAGCAAAGCATTACTAGCTTATTAGTAGTAAAACATTTAAAAGAATCGCATTGGTTCATGTGCCCAAAAGCAAATTGGTTTAATTTTTCTGTAAGATCTATTTTCAGACATGAGCATACACAGCAAAACTTATTGTAAAAATGTGTGCCAGTTCCCATTGGAAACAGATTTACGTCAAAATTTTCCTGGTAAGCAGAGCATGAATAGAGCAGTCATTATTGTTTAAATATTTTAAACTTAATTAATCATTGGTTCTTCTTCCTTGTGACCTGTTAGGTGAGGTAGCTACTTACCAAATATCCAGGCAGCGGAGTAAAATATTTAGCAGACCAAAAAAATCAATGCAATCGTTTTTATTTGTAAAGTAATGATTGTGGTCATTATATTCAAAATAAGCATTAACTTGTACTTTAAGTATAAATGCTCATAACATAGGAAAATAATGAATTAGGAGAATTTCTAGTGTGAATTTTCTCCTTAGATAGATTTTTTTCTTCTGCTTTTTAACTTTCTTTAGATTTGAAGGCAAACACATTGTGTAAGTACTCTAATAAATAACAGAGACAGAGTGTGTGACAGTGAAACCGCCTATGGGCTATATATCAACTTACATTCTAATTACATTCTTTTACAGCCTGGTTGTATAAATGTTAGCAAATGCTTTCTTCTCTCAAATGTTTAATTGGGGGATAAAATTTCAAAAGAATTGAACTCTCAGGTCTCTTTCAGATCTAAAATTCTAGGAATCTTCTTGATGGTAAATAGTCTCAACAGTCTTCTCAGGAACAACAACAAGAAAAAATACTGACAAAATTCATTGCTGGAGAGAAGCAGGTGTCCATATTTATTTACTTTCTAAAAAAATGTTTTTGTAAACAACTTCAGGAAAAAAATCTTCTCTCTTAATATTTTATGGGATTCACCAACTATACATAAAAAATTAAAAAGGAATTTTTTAAAAATTAAGATACAGAAATCCTCTATTTGTACACCGTGTTAACTTCTAAGTTCAACAATTCAGTGATGCTAATGTGGTATTGACAATGAACATGAGCCGCAGCTGTTGTATGACGCCAGAGGGCGCTCTAACACCGATATGTTAGATGTTCGCTGGCTTTAGGAGGGGCTCTCATATTTTTTAGTTGTGAATATTAATACTTAAATGTGATACTCCACCCCAAACCATAGTACTCCAGAATGCGTGTGCTTGATCAAAGTATCGATGTAATACTAAAACTTGCAGTGAAACTTGTCTACAAGCTTCACAAAATTTATCTTTAGAAAACTGTGATACTTAGTCATTATTCAAAACCACCATGAACTATATAATACAACGTGCGTGTATGTGTGTGCGTGCGTGGGTGTGCATGTACAAGCATACATTTGTGTGCATGTGTTCATTTCCAATTTAAAGATAAGGAAACTTGAAATGCCAGTATGTTCATAAAAAGTGGTCAAAGTCCTCATAAAGAGGTCACAAAAGCTGATTAACTCTCTCTAGGTAAATTCATTTTCTTCCAATTTTGCCAAAATTCTTTCTAACTTGGCTCATATAATTCTATGTATTATTCAAGTATTATTAAGGTAAGAATGTTGCTTTTTAAAAAATATTGCTGAGTAAAGATTATTTCCATGAGCTAAAATATTATATACCTAAATATACTACAGATTAATCTATCATCAGGGATAAAAATTAACACAATGATGGTAAGATAGTCTTATTATTTTAGAATTAAAACTTTTATATGAAAAATGTGTTCATAGAAACAGAAGTATAAAAACTAATTTGTGAGGTTCTTGATATCTTTTCCCTAATACTACTATCTAAAGATAGATAATAATCTTTTGTAATGTAGCAGGCTCTATTCGGCCAGTGGGTTTACCTAGCCCTCCTCTGAAACACCGCTTCTCAAATTTTAAAATGCAAATTATTTACATGGAGGATGGTATTAGAATGCAGATTCTGATTCAGCAGGTCTGGAATAATGCTTGAACAATTGCATTTCTAAACCCTAAGAGGATGCCCTGCTGGTGATGTTTGGACATAACAAGGAGGTGTACCCCATTCAGGTACAGACCAGGTAAATCTCATATTCCCCTAAATCAGCACTGTCCTTCTTGTTTTTCTGTGAGCAAAAAATGACTGTAGAAGCCGAGGTTTTTATATGATGGATTTTTCATCAGCCTGAGCTTCTGTATGACTGCATGGAAAATATTTCTCCAATGCCAATTGAGAATAACCAACTGGATTTATATGATAGAAAAATAAATGCTTATTGTATTAAATCACAAAAATTTATGGGATTATCTGTTACACAAATTAATGTAATTTTATTAATATATATTATTTATTGTATATGTTAATATTATAATATATATTATTTTCATAAAGGTTATTTTTACAAATGATAGTACATCAACATTATGATTTTTGGTTTATATAAGAAAATATAGAAGCCAAATTCTAAAAGAAAAAATTTCTTAAAATGGAGAACACAATTGAATAAGTGAGGTGAATGATATATTGTCCAGTTTGATGTGAATATTCTAGATTATATATAGGGTCAGCACATTGTACCCCATAATTCCAGTAATGTATAAAGTTATGACCTAATATAAAAAGGAATACAAATTTTAAATAGTAAACATTAACAAATTGTAATTTTAAAAGATTATATTAAGTTACACAACCCAACGATATAAGAAAATTTTCTAAAAATTCTCATCTCCATTAGGTAACCTTAATAATGTTTGTATGTGTGTGGATTTTTTAAAATTTATTTTCCATTGTGGCAAAAAGCTTAGATCATAACATTTGCCATCATAACCACTTTTAAGTATATAGTTAGTGATATTAAGTTTATTCACATCGTTGTGCAATAGAACTTCAGAATTGTTTCATCTTGTAAAACTGGTACTGTATACCCATTTAAGAACTCTCCAGATTTCCCAGACCCCAGCCCCTAGTAACCATCATTCTTCTTCCTCTTGAACTATGATTACTTGAGGTATTTCATTCAAGTGGAATCATATGGTATTTCTTATTTCACTTAATGCAATGTTCTTATGAGTCATGCAGGTGGTAGCAAGGGATAGATTCTCCTTCTTTTTTAAGCTAATAATACTTCATTGTATGTATTACATATGGTTTATCTTAGTCATTTTTAGACTTTGTTGTGATAATTACAAAATAATAATGTTCTTTTTATTAGCATGAATTTTCCACTGTTATACATACATATACATAACCTTTCTACATATATATGTATACATATGTCTTTATCCAAGCACCATACAGTTTTCATTATGGTAGCTTTAGAATATATCTTAATATGAGTAAGTTAGTACCTCCAGCTTGCTCTTCCTCAAGATCACTTTTGCTATTCTGGGCCTTTTGTAGTTCCATATGCACTTTAGAATTTTTTTCTATTTTCGTAAAAATTACCATTGGTATTTTGATGAAAATAATATTGACTTTGGAGATTGCTTGAGTAGAATAAACACTTTTAACAATATTACATGTATGTGGGATATTTTCCATTTCATTGTTTGTTAAAAATTTCCTTTATCAATGTTTTATAATTTTTATTATATGAGCTTTAAACTTACATGTATAATTACTGTGCTAAGTGTCTTATTTTTTCTTACTATTCTTATAAATGGTATTGATTTATTAATTTCATTTTCAGATAGTTTATTGTAAATTTATAGAAACCCATGAGGTTTTATATGTTAACTTATGTAACCAGCAACTTACCAAATTTTATATATATTTGATAGTCAAGGGGAATACTTTGAAGGTGATCTTAATGATATACAGCAATGAGGTATGACTAGAGTTTCCAACACTATGTTGAACGAAAATGGTGAAAGTGAGCATTTTTGTCTTATTCTAGTTCTTAGACGACTGCCTTTTAATTTTTCCCCATTCAGTATGATGTGACCTATGAGTTTGTGATATATAGCCTTTATTATGTTGAGGTATGTTCCATCTATGTATAAATTGTTTTGATTTTCTACCAAGAAGTTTGAATTGCATGCTTTTTTGCATATATTGAGATCATAATATTATTTTTGTCCTTCATTCTGTTATTGTGATGTTGATATATTAAAATTTGTTGATTTACACATGTTGAACTATTTTTGCATCCATAGGATAAATCTCACATGATCATGGGGTATTATTTGTTGTTGTGTTATTGGATTTGCTTTGCTAGTATTTAACTGAGGATCATTGCATCTATACTCATCAGAAATATGGGCATATATATACGTATATATAAATATATAAATATATGTGTATATATAGATATATATAAATGTGTGTATATATGTATGTATTTATCTATATATAGAAAAAGTTTTTATATCACCAACTGATTTTGGCCATAGGGTAATGCTGGCCTTATAGAATATGAGTGCCAAAGAATCTTTCCCTTTCCCATATTTTGAATAGTTGGAGAGGAATTGCTCTTAATTCTATTTTAAAATTTGGTAGAATGAAAAAGTAAAGTCCTCTAGTCTGTCTGATAGCATTATTTCAGAAGGATTATCTTCAAGTTTAGAAATTCTTTCTTCTGATTTATCTAATCTGTTGTTGAAGTTCTCAATTGTATTTTTAATTTTATTCACGAATTATTTAGTTCTAAGATTTCTATTTGGTCCTTTTCATAATATTTATCTCTTTGGTAAACTTCTCATTGTGATCATGAATTGTTTTTCTTATTTTTTGTATTTTTTTAACAGCATTCTCTTGTATCTCACTGAGTTTCTTTAATATCATTATTTTGAATTATTTTTAAGGCATTTGATGTAGTTCTCCTCCTTTTCCTCCTCATCCTCCTCCGTCGTCGTCTTCTTTTTTGAGACAGAGTCTCACACTGTCTTTCAGGCTAGATTACAGTGGCATCATCATAGTTCACAGTAACCTCAAACTCTTAGGCTCAAGCAAGCCTCCTGTTTCAGCCGCCTAAGTAGCTGGGACTAAAGGCATGAACCACCATACCTACCTAATTTTTTCTATATTTTGTAGAGACATGGTCTTGCTGGTATTCAGGCTGTTCTTAAATTCATGGCCTCAAATGCTTCACCCTCCTAAGCCTCTCAAAATGCTACAACTATAGGTGTGCACCACCATGTCCAGCTGGTATCTCTTCCATTGTGATCTATTGCTGAAAAATATTTCATTCCTTTGGCAGTGTCATGTTTCCCGGCTTTTAAATGTTCCATTGTCCTAAATGTCCTAACAATTTATATCTGTGTATTTTGTGGAATAGTTACTTCTTGTAATTGTATGCATTGGCCATTGTATGGAAAGAATTTTTTTTCATAGATATACATGTGTGTATAGTGTTCATTGGGTAAGACGTTTTGGATTTGATTCTGAGTAGGTGAAACAGTAAAATTTCCATATGATTTCTTCTGCTATAATCATTATTATTGAGATTTATGGGTTCCTTGGTGACCTAGGATGTAGTTCTTACTAGAGGTTGTGTGAGGCTTTAGTGAGGATGAGATCATCAGGTGGACTAACCCCTCAGCACCACTGGGGGGCAGCAATAGGCTAAGCATGGCCATCTTCAGGCCCTGCTCTGTGCTTACTAACAATGGTGGTAGCAAGTCTAAGCAAGTTGGTTAGGACTCCAGTGATTGGTTCAGGTTCCAGTAGTGGCAGTAGTGAGCAGGTGGGTAGGCAGGTCTTTGGGCATCCAAAGTATTGATGGTGTTTATCATGAGTGAGGGCCAACCTTCAAGCCCCTGACCACCACCAAGTGTAGAGGAATGGACACCATATTTACAAAGGACAGTTGCTGATTCTTATCACATTAAAAGGAAACATTGAAAACAGGACAGTCTCCTGGCAAGCCAAGAGATGTTTTGTGACTTGGGGGCAAAATAACTCAGTGTTCTGGAATGAGATAAGATGGGTCACTCACTAGTAAGCATGTGTTAAACATTGATGCTTAGTAGTTCTTCATGAGGGTTGCAGGGAAAGAACACGTGAGGAGAGCACATGGCAATCCTTACACAGGCAGCCCCTATATGTAATTACCTTAACTCTCCACACCTGTTGTGTATGTCATTACCTTAGCTCTCCACACTTGTGTATAGACTTAATAGCCATTGCTGGGGGCTCTCAGCTACCCTGCACTTAAGGTTAGTCTGCCTCCCACGAGTTTGTACTTCTAATTCGTATCAAGCCTGGTTCCTTCCTGCAGCGACTGAGACCAGGGCCTTAGGGGTCGTGACAACTGGGTGCTGGCACTTCAGCAGGGGGCTGGGTGGGCCATCTCTGAACTTCTAGGGTGTACGTGTGCCTAGCTGTGGTGGAACTGAGATGGAACTGGCTCGTTCTCAAGCCCGCTGATGGTGCGCCTTGGCTGTAGTGGGTTGGGAAGACCAGTAATACCCAGGCAGCTAGACAATATGCTTGAGTGTCAATGGTGGTGGCAGTGTGCGGAGTGAGCCTGTCCTCAGGCCTCTGGATGGCACCTATGTGAACTCCTCATAGCACGGAGTGGGGAAGGACTATCTCAGGTTCTCTTACGGTGAATGTGAACACAGTAATTCAGGGCGTGGAAGACAGTCTTCAGGCCCCCTGGAGGCATATGCAGGTGTATGGCATCCCTGCTGCTAGAGGGCATGGGGTTGCTGTGAGTACCAAAGGTCCCCGGCAGGTGGGTCTCAGATTCTGAGGATTTCATGCTTTGGCTCCTTTGGTCCCCGGTGCAGCCTCCCTGGCATGTTCCTTACCTATTTCCCAGGCATAGAACCCACGAACTAGACCGCTGGGGAATCTAGCTGAACTTCTGAGTCAAACTATCTTTGTGCCATGGTAGCCATCCAGTCATGAGGGGATGTCAGTGGTGCTCCAGGAATATGGCCCTGCAGGAGCTGCTGGGCCTCAGGGCAGGAGGTATTGTGGTGGGGGCTGGGCTGTTAAAATGGTGCTTTACTGTAGCTACTTGGGTATCCCAGTATGTGTGATATGTAACGTAAATGCTGTCTCTGGAATAATGCCATCATCTGGATTCCCAGCAGCTCCCTGTACTAGTCTCAGGGCCCACAAGGGCTCAGGGCCTTCCTATTCCTATGATTGTAATGGGAATATGGACCACTGGGGAGCTTTTGGTCTCATTCTCTCTGCAAGGGGTAGTTTCTGCCCGTGGTCCTGACCGGACCAGATGCTTCATGCTGTCCTTCCACGCCTCAGAGGTTCCCTGTTAAGTACTACTGTTCTCTCTTATGTGATCTATTCTTTCTCATGCGATTGTCTAATCACTGCTTTGGTCCTTTCTGTGTAAAGAAGGTGAGTACTGGCTCGGCACGTGTAGCTCAAGCAGCTAGGGCACCTGGCCGCATGCCCCAGAGCTGGCAGGTTCGAATCCAGCCCTGGCCTGCCAAACAACAACCAAAAAATAGTGGGCATTGTGGTGGGTGCCTGTAGTCCCAGCTACTTAGGAGGCTGAGGCAAGAGAATCGCTTAAGCCCAAGAGTTTGAGGATGCTGTGAGCTGTGACACCACAGCACTCTACCCAGGAAGACTGCTTGAGAGTCTGTCTCAAAAAAAAGAAAAGAAAGGAAAAGGAAAAGGAAAAGGAAAGGGGAAAGGAAAGGGAAAAGGAAAAGGAAAAAAAAAAGAAAAAAGAAGGTAACTCCTGGGAACCATTAGTCCTTTAGTCAGCCACCCATGGCCAAGTCGCCAAATGCTATTTTTTTAAGATTCTTATTTCATCCCTTTTAATTTTAAACCTGTTGCACTTCTCATATTTTTGTTACATTTATTTATTACAAATAAAAATCTGTTACTGAATTTGAACATAGACCCTCATAGGATCTGAGTAACACATTAGGATCCATCGAAATAAGTCTACTTATATTTCCTGAGCCAGTGGTAAAATGGTATATCATTATATAAATATATAATGTGCTGAAATTTATTTATGCTTTTTGCCAAAAAATAAAGTATAAAAAGAAAAATAAACAGGTAGTCGTGAAGAAATTACATTGTATTGAAAATTAAGCCTGCTGTTCCCCTCATAATTCCTTAAGTAAGCATCTATTATATTGTTTATAATGTAATGCAAAATGCTCATAATAACCAGAGTTATAAATTAACTTTAATCTATGTCTGAAGGAACGATATTTAACATTTAGTTAGAGGTTGAAGTCCTCTTGGAAGAAATTCTTGCTAAAACAATAACTAGAGAAAGTATCAAAGGTGACTAGAGCAACAGCAACAACAAAAATGCCTGAAATTATTTCTCTTTGGCAAAATGAGTGAATTCAGAAAATGTGATTGTTTGGAAAGGGTGTGTAACACAGGGGGCCTTAACACAGGCCATTTCCTCTACCTGGAACGCTCTTCCTCATCTCATTCAAATATTTGTTCAAAGGTTATTTTCTCAATATTGCATACTTGACCCTCTATTGCCACTTCTTCATAGCAATCTTGGTCTCTTCTATTTTCCAATCTTGGTCCCCTGTTCTATTTTCTACTCTTTTTCCATAATATGATTGCCTTTAACCTACTTTCTAATTTACAGTGTTTTGTGTTTGACTCTTTTTGTAAGTTTCACAAGGTCCTACATTTTTGTCTTTATTTTTAATGCCATTTCTCATTTCTTAGAATCTGGTCACTCAATGGATGGTTAATAACTATTTTTTGGATAAATAAATGTATAGGTACTACTTCACTTTGTTCTTCTCTATTTACTAATTCACCTTTTCATAGCTAAAGCTGTATACATGTAGGATCTGTACTTTATGCAGTTTTTTCTTCCTCTCTCTTTAAAGCCATCTTTTACTCTCACTCTTAGGATAAATCCTACTTGTTTACAGATAAGCTTGAAAGTGACAGATAATGAATAAACATACAGTATTCCACCTTATAAAATAGTCAATCTAAAACCTTAATGTGATAAGAAAATGCAAAAGAGTTTTCCAAAGTTGCATAATTTCATGACAAGCCCTCCAAATAACAATTTGGTAAATCTGGACAGAAATCCACACACACAAACAATTCAGATAATTTAGAAAATTTTTGTCATTCGACAGCAGGTGGAGAAATAGTTTGGGTTGCCCATAAATTGATTATGGGGAACCCTGACTCTAATTATTAAACATTTCTATAGATTTTTTAGCTAGAAAAATCATAATTCATTTACAGTTTGTTTTACATTATTGGATTAAAATAGTAAAAGATAATTCATTTCTTTGTTTCCTGGTACATTTATTGATCATTCATATTCATTATGTTAAGTAACCATATGATAATTAACCAAATAATTTAGGTCAGCTAGAAATTTTCCCTTTTCTTACTTGATTTTCTTTGATATGTAGAATTTAAGTTCTACTTTTAGAAATAAACCTTGTAACTACCCCCAAATGGTGTGGTTTAGACATGGTAATTAAAATGCAGTCATTTATTTTCCAGAAAATTTTAACAGTTTGTAAATTCAGTCTAACTATATTCCTTTCAAGATTACTTTCTCAATTTATGTAACTGTGTAAAAAGTTATTATGTTATATTTTTTAGGCCAAATTCACTTTTATTTGTAGCTTTAATTACTAAAACCAGTCTCAACAGCAAGTTGCAAATCTCGCTGATGTAAAAGATAATTTGTCATTATTTGTCTACACAAAATTATTCTATCTTCCCCAAATTCATTAATCTGTATAAAATTTTTAACTACTATAAACAGATGGAATAACTAAAACAAAATAAAAATAGTTTAGGGTGTTACAAATAAAGTATGAGCCAGATTCCATTTTATATCAAATTCCTTATTAAGTTCTTCATTATTTATTTCATAAAGCTTTTTTAAATCTTGAATACTATTGACATAATAAAATTCAAAGTTAAGGAGTGAAGGATATATTTTCAAAATTCCATTCAAAATGGGTATATATAACTTCCTTCTTACTATAGACTTGAAGAGATTTTTTACAAAGAAAACAGAAAGAAGTAATAATCTCTAAAACTAAAGAGAGGAAAAACTCTTAAAAGTCCTTTTTTCAAACTCGATAGTGTTTTGCAAGTGTTTTTGAATTGTTCAGATTATCTCAATAAATAGATCATACGTGGTGCAAGTCTGTATTCAGACAGAGCCTAATGTATGTCATTGGGAGGTTTCAGCCATTCCAGATCTAGATCCTTCATCTCTCTGCAGAGGAGCCACAACACCAGTTTGGAATTCAATTCTTCAAGGATTTTTTTGAGCACATACCATATAGAATACCTGTGCCAAGTGGCAGAGAAGAGTTTGAGTGCAGGTAAGAGAACAGACCCCACAAAGTGCCATCAAACCAAATGATAGAACTAGAATTAAAAATGATTTTTCTGACTGTTACTTCTATGTAGATAATTATAATTACATAAAGTTTCAAAGGACTGATGAGTCCTATCCTTATGATAATCAATTGGGTTAGCTAAAATGTCATTTTTTTTAGTCTATCAGTGGCCTAAAAAGATAAAGCCACAATTGTGCTTATCTTTTCATCCATTGCTTTTTGCCAAGATTTTGTGTTAAGAGCTTTATACGAGTTACTTTAGGTGTTCCTAATGTTTGATCTCCATTCCAGTTTAAAATTTGCCCTGTTTTGCAGAGGCTGGAAGTCCTTGGATCAAATTGCTGTAATGGGAATACTTGCAAAAGATTTGGAATGCAAAAAAAAAGGAAAAGCTATCTTTCTCATTCTATAATTCAGGATATATAGGGTGTCCATACTTGGCTATTTTAAAATTGTACATGAACTTTATGGACATCCTGTATGTGAGTGCTAGGCAGATATATCTGTTTGCAGTAGCCTTAGTTTTTTTTGTAGAAATTGCCCCTCTTGGGGCTGCAGGCACTTCTGACAATTGGTTCTCCCTCATCAGGAAAGTGTAGAAAGCAAACTGAGAATCAGGGTCGAGGGTGACTTTCTCTGAAATTTGCTCCTCTATCCCTTAAAGCAATTTATAAGCCCTTAATTCCTTATGAAAAACTTCCTTCCTTCATAAATCCTAGAAGAGTTATATTTTCCAGACACTATTCAGAACTAATCATATATTCTTCAGTTTTCTTTTAGAGAATTTAAACCACCAGGGTGATCTCTAATCCAAATAATGTAATAAATATATACTTACATTTTGGCAAACCACTAAGACATAATTGACATGATGGCAATGGAAAGAACAGTACTAAAATGGACACCTTTCTATTTAGGCAACCTTATAAACAGACTTGCTTTCATTTGAACAGTATACCGTATGTAAGAGGGAAAAAAAGCCAGGCATCATGGCTCATGCCTGTAATCCTGGCATTCTTAGATGCTGCAATGGGAGGATCCTTTGAATTCGGAAGTTTGAGAGCAACCTGAGCAAGAGTGAGACCTAATCTCTACTAAAAATAGAAAACATTAGCTAGGCATTGTGGCAGGCCCCTGTAGCCCCAGCTCCTCAGGAGGCCGAGGCAGGAGGATCACTTGATCAGAGGAGTTTGAGTTTACTATGAATGAGGCTGACACCACAGCACTCTAGACTTAAGAACAAAAAACTCAAAAATATTTCTAAAGGTAATAAAATAAATAAACTTCTCACGAAACAATACTTCTGCACACAGAAGTATTGGTAGCCTAAAAATCTTATATCCATAGGTCTTTTTTTATCTATTCTGCCAACAAAGTGCTCTGATGATATCAAGGCAAATATGCAGAATTGGTCACCCAAAAATGTTACATCCATAGGTCCTTTTTAATCTATTTGGCCAACAAAGTGCTCTGATGATATCAGCATAAATTTGGCCTGTACAAAGATGACAGAAAAGAATCATAAAGTGTAGCATATGTACGTATCCTCAAGCAGAATTTTTTATTACATTTCACAGAGAGTTAAGTTAAACTTTAATACCTACAATGTTTTTTGGATGATCTTGCTTTTGTTTATTTATTATAACATGAATGTGTACAACAGCCAATATATCTATACCCCCAAGGAGCTCAGAGATTATTTTCAAACTTTTCATATTTTTATTCTATAACCTGACTAAATATAGCTCAAAAAAAAGCAGACTCTCTTAGATGTAATGGTTAGGATTCAAATGTTTTGACGATTGGTCATATAGTTGTAGTAACACGGAGAGTCTCTGTTTCAGCACAAATCCAGGTTGGATAGCTCTATTAAACTAAGAAATGGGAGTAATAGAAGAACATGTGTTGTAATGGGGCAGTTTAGAAAGGAATAAGATGATAATTTTGCTGGATATTGCAGTAAAGAGAACAAGAAGTTCACATGTCAAACCTGCAGTGTTCTTTCTTGTAAACATTTACAATGAGGTGATTAAAGGATCATTTATTCTTTATGTCTGCCATTTCACTATTTCAGGCTTTGGACACTAACTTTAAAAAGAAAATGATCATGGTTCAAAAGCCAACTACATTTTATTTATTGTGATAATTTTTAAGAAAAGAGCAGAGGCAATTGATCTTTGGTAAATGTAGTAGTTTGTTATTATTTGTTAGCTAAAAAAACAAATAAAATTTTGCATTCTTAATATAAATGATATTTATATAGTAGGAACTATATTTGTAGAATTATTTCATATTCAAATAAACAACATCAATTTCTGAGCCAACTATATGAGTTTCAATCATTTTTAAAGCAAAAGGGAAATTAAAGATATAATAAAATGTATGTCTTTTAAAGTGTATTTATTGTAATTTTTTTTTTTTTTTTGTAGACAGAATCTTACTTTATCATCCTTGATAGAGTGCCGTGGCGTCACACAGCTCACAGCAACCTCCAACTCCTGGGCTTTGGTGATTCTCTTGCCTCAGCCTCCTGAGTAGCTGGGACTACAGGCTCCCGCCACAACACTTGGCTATTTTCTGTTTTGCAGTTCGGCCGAGGCCGGGTTTGAACCTGCCACCTTTGGTATATGGGGCCAGCACCCTACTCGATGAGCCATAGGCGCCACCCAGTAATTTTTAAATAATTTTCTATTTAGATGAGTTATGGGATAAGATCACAATAGGTATCTAAACATACTGAATTTTTTTTTTTTTTTTAGACAGAGTTACAAGCTGTCACCCCTAGAGTGCTGTGGTATCACAGCTCATAGCAACCTCAGACTCTTGGGCTCAAACGATTCTCCTGCCTCAGCCTCCCAAGTAGCTGGGACCACAGGACCACAGGCACCTGCCACAATGCCCAGCTATTTTTGTTGTTGTTGTTTTAGCAGGCCAGTGCTGGGTTCAAACCCACCAGCTCCAGTGTAAGTTGCCAGTGCCCTACCCACTGAGCTACAGGTGCCAACCAACATACTGAATTTTAAAGAGTAGTGGTCTGCTTGTGTAGTGAATGCTTTCTTCTTTAATGAAATAGGAAAAGTTAGAATCCAATAGCGAAAGTATAGGTCTACATACATACTCTTGAAGATTAGCAAGCAAACCCATTCCCGAAAGTGAAAGGGCAGTGAGGCCTCTTAAATGTTATGCCCAGTGGGATCAGAATGGAGGAGGCCCCTGAGATCACCGTAGTTGAGGAGGGGATCCAAATTAATCTGGGAGAGAGTGGAGTTATCTTATGGAAAATTAAAAATGGATATGTATGGAAAAAGTCTGAGGGCATGAGTGTAATACATACCATTTTTTAGATAGAGGCCAATAATTTTTTTATTTTTATTTATTTTATTTTATTTTATTTTATTTTATTTTATTTTATTTTATTTTATTTATTTATTTTTTTTTTTTTGAGACAGAGCCGCAAGCTGTCTCCCTGGATAGAGTGTTGTGGCATCACAACTCACAGCAACCTCCAATTCCTGGGCTTAAGTGAGTCTCCTGCCTCTGCCTCTCAAGCAGCTGGGACCACAGCCGCCTGCCACAATGCCCAGCCATTTTTTTGGTTGCAGCCATCATTGTTGATTGGTGGGCTCGGGCTGGATTCAAACCCGCCAACTAAGGTGTATGTGGCTGGCGCCTTAGCCTTAGCCACAGGCGCCAAGCCCCAATAATTTTTGTAGACACAGAACCATGTGTTTCATTAAGAGCAGAGGAAAAAAGATGCAGAATGGAGCATCATTAATGATC
Source organism: Arctocebus calabarensis (assembly GCA_963573935.1). Classification (NCBI taxonomy): domain Eukaryota; kingdom Metazoa; phylum Chordata; class Mammalia; order Primates; family Lorisidae; genus Arctocebus; species Arctocebus calabarensis. The sequence continues at coordinate 40,501 of CAUYON010034487.1, forward strand.
AAAAATTAAGCGAAGTCTTCTTTACTTGGAGCAACTTTCTCAAGAGATTTGAACATAAACTCTGGCATTTGAATCAGAGCCATGTGTTTGTTTCTTTTCCTTAATGTGTATTTCCATCTTGGCAGCTGGTATTTCTCCCCATGAAGAGTTCTTTCTAAAACACAAGAATTAATTAAGTGGAACCTTGTTTAAATATGATATTTTTGCACTATCTTTTTTCCATTTCCTGAGTTCTATATTATTGAATTTTAACCTCCTCTGATAGTGTTTTCTTCTTCTCTCCAAATTCTTTTTTGGAGTCTTTTTCTGTAGAATAATATGGCCTCCTGAAGGTGGTGATGGCTACTCTCTTACTTAGATTGAAACTCACTTCATATATAATGTTAAGAAGTGGGTCACAGGAAGTATGGGGGAAAATATGCCATGCAAACACTAATCCAACACTTGAGTGTTTTTATTAATTTTAGACAGATGAGATTTCAGGACAAAGACAATTACTAGGTTAAAGAGGCACATTACATGATGACAAAGGAGTTGGCTCACCAGGAAGATATAGCAATCCCAAATGAGAACGTACTTTTAAACAGAGCTACAAAAATAGTTTTAAAACTGACAGAAAGGAAAGCATCAATCTAATAATCCAAAACTGTAATTGGACTATTCAACAAACATACCTCTTTCAGAGACAGAATTTAGGCAGAGAATCATCCAGAATATAAAACTAAACCACCATTATTCAACTGGATCTAATAGACATTCATAGTATTCTATATCCAGCAATAGCAGGAATATTCTCTTCAAGTGCACCTTAAATGTGCACCAAGGCAAATCATGTTCGAGGTGATAAAACAATCCATGACAAATTTAAAAGATTGAAATCATTTCAGTTAGTACAAAAGTTCAATGTATGTTCCCCTGAATATGGCTAACTGAAATGAACTTTGTCCTCTAAGAGAATAGTGGCAATGGGGCTAACATGAGTGAAAGGAAGATATTTAGAAGATGGATTTAGCACATCTTCTGAATAATTGGTACTCGTAAAATAAAAGAGAGAGAGGACTGAAAGGTAACACCCTGGTTTCTGTGTTAGATATCTATATGGAATAACTCATTTTTTGTATTTTGCTTTATTACACTTCATAGGTATTACAGGGATTTTTTAATTTTTAACTTTTTTCTTTTTTTTACACAAATGAAAGCTTCATGCCAACATGTACAGAACAAGTCTATTGGGGCCATTTTTCCGACAGTATATGTTCCCTTTATGTCTCTGTGTCATATTTTGATAATTCTTATATATTGTAAAGTTTTCCATTATTATTACATTTGTTACGGTGAGCTGTGATTAAAGATCTTTGATGCTATATTATAATTGTTTTGGGGCATGATGAAGTATGCCCGTCTAAGGCATAAAACCCAAACCATAAATGTGTGCATTCTGACGGAATGCACTTCTCTCCCTCTCCTGAGATCTCTCTATTCTGTGAGCCATGATATGGAAATTGGGCTAGCCGGGCACAGCGGCTCATGTCTATAATCCTAGGACTCTGGAAGGCCAAGCAAATCTTATTTTTCCAAGTAAGGATAACTGTCAAGTGCTTGATATTCTATGCCTAGAAGAGGCTTAGAGATCCAGTAGTTGAGTATGTTTTTGAGTAAAATAAATGTAATAAATGTTAGCTTTTTTTTGGAAAAAAAATAAAATAATGGAAATCATAGAAAGTATATTCTCTGATTATAGTGGAAGTAAACTATAAATAAATAACAATGTATTCAGATGTTTGAAAATTGAACAGTACACTTCTACATAACACATAAATCAAATATATAGTCTCAAAGGGTATTAATATTTTGAACTACACAAAATAGAAAATGTGACATGTCAAATTTTGTGAGATACAGCCAAAGCAGAGATTGGAGGGATATGTATTGTATTAAAATGCTAATATTAGGAAAAAACTATCAAAATCTGAGTTTCTACTTTAAGAAACTAGGAAAAGGAAAACAGAAGTAAATATAAAAGTTGAAGGAAGGAAATAATGAAAAGAACAAAAATAAATACAATTGAAAACAGAAAAATAATTGAGAAAATTAATGAAACAAAAAGATGATTTCTGAAAAAGACAAGTAAAATAGATAAAACACTAGAATGATTGGAACAGATGTAAAGAAAAGGGCATCCGATAAAGGACTAATGACCTAAAATCTACAAAGAACTCAAGAAAATCAGAAACAACCAAACAACAGGAATACAGGGATAGGGGAAAGGGAGGGGAGGGGTGGGGGGAGGATGGGTAGAGGGAGGGCAATTAGTGGGAACACACTTACGGTGCATCTTAGCAGGGTACTGGCGAAACTTATTAAAGGTAGAGTATTAATGTCTTTATATAGTGATCAA
>CAUYON010034490.1:0-31817 GCA_963573935.1 Arctocebus calabarensis
CCATTGCCAAGTGAACAGGAGTCCCTTCCCCCATGAGAATGGCTCACAGTATACTTTCTACAAACAAGTGAGAAGAGTTCAAACATTCTCCCACTTTATCCTATGGGAGAGACCCTCTAAAAACCAGACCTCCTTCCCCTACAAGGGCGCCATGGCATTCTACTGCCAGGCATAAAACTGTATAAAACTTTACATATTATCCATCTGCAATTCTGAACTCCCAGCACTTCCCTCCACTCTCACTCCGAGGTCTGGAAGCCTGTCCCCCATGGAGTCCAGATTCTTGGGCATTTTCTCCAGAGGTATGGATAGGGCACGGGCTGTTGCAGGTCTGTGCTGATTCTGTGGATTTCTTCTTCATCTAAGGAGAAGATGGCAGTCTGAAGGAACCATATGGGAGAGGAAGAGGCAGTGCCCTGTGGCACAGAGCAGCAGCAGTAACAGCAGGAACAATAGGGCTTATACCCTTGGGGATATTGTGGAGAGACACTCCCCATCTCTCTGGGCAACCAGAGAAACTGAGGCATCTTCTCCAGTGGCAGACACTGGTGGAACAGATCTGGGACATTAATGCAGGCCCTGTGAGCAAAGGGTATGCCTAAGGTGGTTCCTGCCTGGTGAGGTGCAGTGGGGACGGAGAATACAAGAAATGCATGCAGAGACAGCATACTCCCAGGGTGTGGCTGAGCCAGAAGGACTGTTTTAGTGAGCCTAAGAAGCACCCAGCCCTCAGGGAATTATAGCTGAGACAAAGGTAGGTGGGCAGAGGCTGGTATTCAGAGCTGAGTGTGAGCTCTAACCACATCACCCCAAAACAGACTGCAGCAGAGACAGACACACCAGTGGCACAGACCGGGGCTGAGTCACAATTTCTGTGAACTCAAACAGCGCCTGGTCTGCACAGAAATATAGACAGGACAGAATCACAAATTCTGCAAAAAATATGAGTGTCAGCAACATCAATCAGGGATGGGGCTGGAACTGAGTAAACTGCCCCATGTTCCATTAACTACCTGAGGTTGTCAGGCCTCAGCCCCCACTGCTGGATGGTGGCAGAGTGCAGAGACCTGGCCAAAGAGACATAGATCTCCCTATGACTCATGGAGGCACAAAACCCTGGTGGAGCATCTGCTCATTAGAGGGAACTGGGTCACAGCCCTGCAGGGTTACCAGTGACTGGGTGTGACAGAGGTGCAAGGTGGAGAAGGAGGCATCAACCTTCACAGACAAATTCATTTGCTTGGGCGGGGGGGGAGGAGTCCTTCTGACTCCACAGACCACCAAAAAAGTCATACCTGAGCTGCCAGCAGACTCCTGCTAGCTAGATGCTAGAGGCCTTTTGAACTCTCCCACTTGAGACCAGGTGCTGACTGGGACAATTGATTTGGATCTCTCGGACTGGACCAATCACCCAAGGACTATCCAAAGTTGTACCCTGGGTGGGTGGTTGTGGGAAAGTTAGATTTTCCTTTTCTAGTTGTTGCCCATGGGGGGCAGGGTGACATAATTGCTGTTATTTCTCCACAGCTGAGACGTCAACCCCGAGTGACTGACTCACTAGGGTAGGACAGAGACCAGCTGAAAACAAGACAGAGCCACTTAGCCCCACCATAAGGAGGAAGTCCCCAGTGTCTCAGGCTGTAGCACTGTACGGGTCCTTTTCAAAGCTCTAGGGGAAAAGGTACAGACACCAGTCACAGGTCTTGGGCAAAGGGCTGGTTAATCACTATTCCAGGAGCCCCCCAACCCAACTTCACCTTATCTGTTCATCTAGCTAAATAGCATAAAATACTCATGGGGTAGACTCAGCAGAAAAACTTCAGTAACATGAAAACCAGAGTAGATCAATTTCCCCAAGGAATGATAGGGTGGACACAACTGAAGATCCCATTCATAAACAAATGCCTAAGATATCAGAAATCGAATGCAGAATTTGGATTGCAAATAAGATTAAAAGACTGGAGGTAAAATTGGAATTAGAAATTCAAGGAGCATTTTAAAAGTTGTCTCAAGAATTTAATGAATTCAAAAACAAAATCACCAAAGATTTTGACACATGGAGACAAGAATTTGCAGCCCTCAAAGATCTGAGAAATACAGTAGAATCCCTCAGTAACAGAATGGAGCAAGCAGAAGAAAGGATTTCTGACATTGAAAACAAAGTTTTTAAATGCTCCCAAATGCTCAAAGAGGAAGAGAAATGGAGAGTGAAAACAGATCATTCTTTCAGAGAGCTCTGTGATAATTCAAAGAAAACTAATATTCGCCTTATGGGAATTCCTGAAGTTGTCAAGGTGGCTTCCAGACATGCCAAGAGATTTTGAAATTCAGATAGCAGACAGTTTCAGAACCCCAGAATGACTCAATGTGAATAAGACATCTCCTAGGCACATCATAATTAACTTCACTAAAGTTAATATGAAGGAGAAAATTCTGAAAGCAGTCAGATGTAAGAAAACCATAACCTACAAGGGGAAGAATATTAGAATGACTGCAGATCTCTGTGCTAAAACCTTTCAAGCTAGAAAGGGGTGCTCATTGACTTTTAATCTTCTAAAACAAAATAACTTTTAATCCAGGATGCTGCATCCAGTGAAACTGAATTTCATTTATGATAGAGAAATTAAATACTTTAATGAGATTCACACGTTGAAGAAATTGCCAGAACTAAACCAGTTCTCCAGGATATTCTCAGACCTATCCTCCATAATGACCAGCATAATCCTCCACCACAAAGGTAAACTCACAGAAACTTTTGATCAAATTCCAACTTCCACATTGGCGAAAGGATTAAAAATGTCCACTGGACTTTTGAAAAACTCAATACCCAAAATTCTACCAGGCTTATCAATATTCTCAATTAATGATTTGAATGGCTTAAATTGACCTCTAAAGAGGCACAGGTTGGCAGACTGGATACAAACTCAGGCCAGATATCTGCTGCATACAATAATCTCATCTTACCTTAAAAGATACACATAAACTCTTTTTTCATCTATATTTCAGGCAAATAGAAATCAGAAAAAAGCAAGTGTTGCAATTTTATTCACAGATACAATAGGCTTTAAACCAACAAAATTAAGGAAAGATAAGAATGGTCACTTCATATTTGCTAAGGGTAACAATCAACATTATGAGATTTCAATTGCTTACATTTATGCACCCAATCAGAATATGCTTCAATTTATAAGAGAAACTCTAATAGATATGAGCAACTTGATTTTCTCCAGCTCCCTAATAGTTGGAGATTTTAACACTCCTTTGGCAGTATTGGACAGATCCTCCAAGAAGAAGCTAAGCAAAGAAATTTTAGACTTAAACTTAACCATTCAACATTTGGATTTAACAGACATCTACAGAACATTTCATCCTAATGAAACTTAATACACATTCTTCTCACCAATTCACAGAACATACTCCAAAATTGATCACATCTAAGGTCATAAGTCTAACCTCAAGAAATTTAAAAGAATAGAAATTATTCCTTGTATCTTCTCAGACCATAATGGAATAAAAGTTGAACTCAATAACAACAGGAACCTGCTTACTCATACAAAAATTTGGAAGCTAAATAACCTTGTGCTGAATGATAGTTGGGTCATACATGAGATTAAGGAGGAAATTACCAAATTTTTGGAACAAAATGATAATGAAGACATGAATGATCAGAACCCCTGAGATATGGCAAAGGCAGTCCTAAGAGAGAAATTTATACCACTGCAAGCTTTCCCCCTGAGAACAGAAAGAGAGGAAGTTAACAACTTAATGGGACATCTCAAGCAATTGGAAAAGGAAGAACGGTCCAATCCCAAACCCAGTGGAAGAAAAGAAATAATCAAAATTAGAGCAGAATTAAATGAAATTGAAAACAAAAGGATTATACAACAGATCAATAAATCAAAAAGTTGGTGTTTTGAAAAGGTCAATAAAATAGATAAACCTTTGGCTAACCTCACCAGGAAAAAAAGAGTAAAATCTCTGGGTCATCAATCAGAAATGGTAAGATGAAATAACAACAGACTCCTCAGAAATTCAAAAAATCCTTAATGAATATTATAAGAAACTTTATTCTCAGAAATATGAAAATCTGAAGGAAATTGACAAATACTTGAAAGCATGCCATCTTCCAAGACTTAGCAAGAATGTAGTGGAAATGTTGAACAGGCCTATATCAAGTTCTGAAATAGCATCAACTATACAAAATCTCCCTAAAAAGAAAAGTCCGGGACCAGATGGATTCACGTCAGAATTCTACCAAACCTTAAAAAGGAACTAGTACTTATATTACTCAACCTTTTCCAAAATATAGAAAAAGAAGGAATACTACCCAACACATTCCTTGAAGCAAACATCATCCTGATCCCCAAATCAGGAAAAGACCCAACAAGAAAAGAAAATTATAGATCAATTATCACTAATGAACATTGATGCAAAAATATTCAATAAGATCCTAACAAACAGAATCCAGCAATACATCAAACAAATTATAACCAGGACCAAGTGGGTTTTATCCCAAGATCTCAAGGCTGGTTCAATATACGTAAATCTATAAATATAATTCATCACATAAACAAATTAAAAAATGAAGACCATATGATTCTCTCAATTGATGCAGAAAAAGCTTTTGATAATATCCAGCATACTTTCATGATCAGAACACTTCAGAAAATAGGTATACAAGGGACATTTCTTAAACTAATAGAGGCCATCTACAGCAAACCCACAGCCAATATCATATTGAATGAAGTTAAATTGAAATCATTTCCACTCAGATGAGGAACCAGGTAAGGTTGCCTATTGTCTCCACAGCTTTTTAACATTGTAATGGAAGTCGTAGCCATCACAATTGGGGAAGAAAATGCGATTTAGGGTATCCACATACGGTCAGAAAAGATCAAACTTTCACTCTTCACAGATGATGTGATTGTATATCTGGAAAACACCAGGGATTCTACTACAGAACTCTTAGAAGTGATCAAGAAATACAGCAGTGTCTCAGGTTACAAAATCAACACTCATAAATCTGTAGTCTTTATATATTCCAACAATAGTCAAGCTGAAAAAACAGTCAAGGACTCTATTCCATTCACAGGAGTGCCAAAGAAGATGAAATACTTGGGAGTTTACCTAACAAAAGGACATGAAAGGTCTCTATAAAGAGAATTATGTAACCCTAAGAAAAGAAATAGCTAAAGATGTTAATAAATGGAAAAATATACCATGCACATGGCTGGGAAAAATCAACATTGTTAAAATGTCCATACTACCCAAAGCAATATACAATTTTAATGCAATCCCTATTAAAGTTCCACTGTCATACTTTAAAGATCTTGAAAAAATAATACTTCATTTTATATGGAATCAGACAAAAACCTCGAATAACCAAGACATTAGTCAGAAATAAAAACAAAGCAGAAGGAATTACACTACCATACTTCAGACTATACCATAAATCAATAGTGAGCAAAACAGCATGGTTCTGGCACAAAAACAGAGAGATAGATGTATGGAACTGAATAGAGAACCAAGAGATGAACCCACCTACTTACCACTATTGTATCTTTGACAAGCCATTTCTGAACATTCAATGGGGAAAAGATTCCCTATTTAACAAATGGTGCTGGGTGAACTTGCTGGTGACCTGTAAAAGACTGAAACTGGACCCACAACTTTCACTATTAACTAAAATAGACTCTTATTGGAGTTTAAATATATAAATTTAAGACATGAAACTATAAAAATACTAGAAGAAAGTACAGGGAAAACACTTGAAGAAATCAGCCTGGGTGAATATATATATATATTTTTTGAAACAGAGCCTCAAGCTGTCACCCTGGGTAGAGTGTCGTGGCATTACAGCTCACAGCAACCTCCAATTCCTGGGCTCAAGCGAGTCTTCTGCCTCTGCCTCCCAAGTAGCTGGGACTACAGGCGCCTGCCACAACGCCCAGCTATTTTTGTTTGGGTTGCAGCTGTCATTGCTGGTTGGCGGGCCCACCAACCCTCTCAGCAGGCTGGATTCGAACCTGCCAGCTCAGGTTTACATGGCTGGCGCCTTAGCCTGCTGAGCCACAGGCGCCGAGCCTGGGTGAATATTTTATAAGGAGGACACCCGGGGCAATTGAAGCAACACCAAAAATATATTACTGGGACCTGATCAAACTAAAAAGCTTCTGCACAGCCAAGAACACAGTAAGTATAGCAAGCAGACAGCCCTCAGAATGGGAGAAGATATTTATAGGTTACATCTCTGGCAAAGGTTTAATAACCATAATCCACAGAGAATTCAAACATATTAGCAAGAAAAGAATAAGTGATCCCATCTCAAGATGGGCAAGGGACTTGAAGATAACTTCTCTGAAGAAGACAGGCACACGGCCCTCAGACACATAAAAAAATGTTTATCATCCTTAATCAACAGAGAAATGCAAATCAAAACTACTTTGAGATATCACCTAACTCCAGTAAAATTAGCCCACGTCACAAAATCCCCAAACCAGAGAAGTTGGCATGGATGTGGAGAAAAGGGAACACTTCTACATTGCTGGTGGGTATGCAAACTAATACGTTCCTTTTGGAAAGATGTTTGGAGAACACTTAGGGATCTAAAAATAGACCTGCCATTTGATCCTACAATTCCTCTACTAGATATATATCCAGAATACCAAAAATCACATTATAACAAAGATATTTGTACCAGAATTTTTATTGCAGCCCAATTCATAATTGCTAAGTCATAGAAATATGCCCACGTGCCCATCGACCCATGAATGGATTAGTAAATTGTGGTATATGTACACCGTGGAATATTATGCAGCCTTAAAGAAAGATGGAGACTTTAACTCTTTAATGTTTACACGGATGGAGGTGGAACATATTCTTCTTAGCAAAGTATCTCAAGAATGGAAGAAAAAGTATCCAATGTACTCAGTCTTACTATGAAACCAATTTATAGCTTTCATATGAAAGCTATAACCCAATTATAGCCCAAGAAGAAGGGGAAAGAGGATGGGTGGAAGGAGGGTAATTGGTGGGACCACACCTGCAGTGCATTTACAAGGGTACGTGTTAAATTTATTAAGTGTAGAGTATAAATGTCTGAACATAATAACTAAGAAAATGCAGTGAAGGCTATGTTAACCAGTTTGTTGTAAGTATTTCAAATGCACATTGTACCACATGATTGCATTAATGTACACAGGTATGATTTAATAACAATTACAAAAAGAAATTTTTAAAAGATTTAAAAAAAAAAAAAAGAAAGAAAAGCTTCTGACATATCTAGAGCTTTCTTACTCAATTAAGTCAGGTCCATCCATCTGCTAAATCTAAGTAACGCAACATTCTTCCTATAAGGTTTAAAACCTATGTGCCTACCTTCTGCTCCCCTTCTCAACCACATGCCATCTAATGAGTAGAGATATAAGTAAACAGAAAATAATATGTGATGTTGGACAAGTTCTCAGCCTCTCTGGGCCCTGCTTTCTCCATTACAGTTCCTGCATTTTGTATTTTTCCACCAATTTTCTGAGAGATTGTAGTAACTGACCCAGCAAGAAGACCCCTAAAGGTCCCTAACTGTTTCAGCCTGAGTCCCCATCCATCTCAAACCCCCCTTTTTGGTTTAATTCTGAGAACAAATTTCTGACAAGGAAGTTCTCTGAGTTCCCTGACTCCCTAGCAATGTCTAAACACAATGATGAGAAACTTACCTCAACCTCCCTAGCCAGCTAAACAATGGTAAAAACTCAATCAAGCAGAGATTCCCAGGAAACTGAGTTTCCCAGGTACTGGACTTTCCAAGTTGTCCCCGTGGTTACTGAGTTACCCCCCTGAGCTGCCACACAGCTATCCCCCTGAGCCAACTACCTGACTGTGACTTTGCCTTGTAACCCACCATGTTTTGCTTTTGTACATGCTTGCTTTGCCACATCAGCACAAAAAGGGTATAAAAGGCTGCCTGCATTTCTCTTAGGGGCCACTCGCCCTTTGGGGCAGCAGTCTGCCTGTGCAGATGTAACCACCATGATTTGGCCATTTGCCCTTCGGGGCTGAGGTCCGTCTGTACAGATGTAATAAATGACCACCTGATTTAGGCTGTCTGCCTTTTTTGCAGCAGCCCCCTGTGCAGGAGTAAATAAAATCACCTCTGATTTGTACCCAAAGTGGGGGTCTGTACTTTTATGGATGGCCTCAGTTACAACAAGATATTAAGCAAGACACCCTAAACTCATGTGCCTCTGCCTCCTCACCTGCCAAGTAGAAGGAAGGAGAATGGCCCCTCCAGACGTGCGGGAAGCACCCAACTTCCCAGAGTGGAGATGGGGGGAGGAGGGCCTCACAGTCTCTGGCTTCTAGACTGAAGTGAGGTCCCCATGGCCATTATTCTTTCAGAGTGCAGACCTCTGTGTTGCTATTTCTGCCACTAAGTCAGATAAAGTGATAATAAAGTTAGCCTTAGCACATGATAATTATTCCACTCTTTAAAAAAAAAACCTATGGCAGGTTATGTGTTGTTATTGCTCTGTTTTAAAGATTGAGAACTAAGGGTCATGACATTTGATGGGGACTTGTTAAAAGTCACAGCTGATCAATCTAAGGGCTGAAAATTCAAACCCTGGTCTCCCAGACTTCTGATGCTCTGTTCGTGTCTACCATCAGGATATTTTTCCAATGAAATACAGAGAGGGGGCTGGAAGCCAAGCCTGAGAGTTTAAGGGACCAGGACTTGAAGGCATGCGTTTGCTGCAGTTTCTGTATGTGCCTGACCCCACATCAACGGGCTGACATCTTCAAGAGGGGCTGCCTTCGGTGTTCACCTCTTGGGTTCTGAAAAGAAAATGGGATCAATGAGAGAGCTACATCTGACAGAGTTGGTGACAGGCAGAGCTGTTCTGTGTCACTCTTAAAGAGGTAGAATGGCAGAGTAGTAACAAGATTTCTAACTGAGCAAATTGCCCAGAAACATATCCATGGGTGAAGGAGGACACCGACCCAGTGATGAGAGATGGGGACAGGTGTAGGGAGAGATGACCTTACAAGTCCAGCAACCAACGCCACCACTGTGTGTGTCCTTTTGAACCTTTGATCCTTGTCCATCAGTTCCTGCAGGTCACACTCCACCAGGACTTAGGTTCCAAATAAACCCATTTTGCCACATACTGTCTCACCAATGAGAGGTTCTTTCCCCTCAGTGTAAGCCTCGGTGTCCTGTCTGCACAATAAGAATATTAATAACTGACTCAGCGCCTGGAGCTCAATGGTTAAGGTGCCAGCCACTTGCACCAGGGCTGGTGGGCTTGAACCTGGCCTGGGTCTGCTAAACAACAATGACACAACAACAAAAAATAGTCGGGCTTTGTGGCAGGTGCCTGTAGTCCCATCTATTAGGGAGGCTGAGGCAAGACAATCTCTTAAACCCAAGAGTTTGAGGTTGCTGTGGGCTGTGACACCATGGCAGTCTACTGAGGGTGACACAATGAGACTCTGTTTCAAAAAATAAAAAAGAATATTAATAACCATTAAGAGAGTGGCTATTAGGATCCTTTTTATCAACTTTTTAATTTTTAATTATTATGGGTACATTTAATAGTTGTATATATTTATAGGATACATGTGAGGTCTTGATACAGGCAAAGTGAATTAATCAAATCAGGGTAATTGTGACAGCCATCGCCTCAAGCATTTATCATTTCCTTGTGTGAGGAACATTCCAACTCCATGCTTAATTATTTTAAAGTATGCATAACTTACTGTTGACTGTAGTCACTTTGTGTACTATCCAATATTGTTCATTCTTTCTAACTATCAAACTATATTTTTGCACGCACTAGCCATGCCCACTTTATCTCCCTTCCCCTCTCCCCTCCCTATCCTCTGGTAACCATTACTCTTCTCTTTGCCTCCTTGAGATCAATTCTTTTTAATATTTAGCTCCCACATATGAGTGAGAACATGTGAGATTTGTCATTGTGCTTGGCTTATTTCACTTAACATAGTGTTCTCCAGTTCCATCAATGTTGTTGCAAATGGCAAGATTTCATTCCTTTTTAGTGGCTATATAATATCTCCTTTCATTTATGTACCATGATTTTTTTATCCATTCAGCCATTGATGGACACAAAGGCTAATTCCAAATCTTGGCTATTGTGAATAGTGATGCTATAAACATTGGACTGCAGGTATCTTTCTGATACCCTGAATTCCTTTCTTTTGAATATATACCTAACAATGAGATTACTGGGTCATAATGGTAGTTCTATTTTTAGTTTTGAGGAATGTGCATGCTGTTCCGCATAGTGTTTGCACTAATTCATATTCCCACCAACAGTGTACAAGGGTTCTCTTTTCTATAATACAAAGAATCCTTAAGCATTTGTTTAGCATAATCCTTGAAGCATCCCTTACCAGCACTTGATAAAGGGAGGTAGTCTCATCGTCACTGGTGAAGAAAAGCAAGTAAATTTCATCATGAAAGACCCCAAAGACTCAGGTTTTCTATCAACAAGGATATTTTTTGCAATTCCAAAAGGAGGAGACACAGGGAGGCCAGATCCCCAAAGATTGGGACTCCCTTCCTCCAGGGCTTTCCCTCAAGCCAACTTCACCCAAAGCCATTAGATGCTTCGGCCACAAATTTTCTGCAGGGCTGGCTTTCATGTTCAGATAACCTGGTACCAACTTCTGCTTTGTTTCACCAGGTGTTCCATAAAAATGAAAGTTGCATAGACTTCTCCGAGCCATAATTTGTTGCTGCAACCTGAAAGTCAGTTCAACCTATGTACTGGGACACCTTTGAGGGTGGCCGATAGGGACCCAATGACACAAGACTGACCTGAACAGGAAACATATGGTTTTCTCTTATTGGATACACAAATCTAGGCAGATTACAGATGCCTGGGGTTTGCATGGAAGTAGCTTCATACTATCAGGGCCTAACGTTTACCTACCTTGTACTCTACACCCGGAGCTAAGAGCTTTATCCTAAGCATTTGATCTTTAATCCTAAGAGGCACATGCTCTTTCTTGATTTCCCCATTTTATAGATTAGCAGATTAGCAAACTGAGGTTTGGTGAGGAGCAAATAACTGACTCGAGCTGGGGCCACCTTTAAGCGGGAGGCCACCCCAGCTGGCCAAAGCTGGAGCTTTCAACCAACCATATGGGTCCAAGTACCCAAAAAAGAGTGTGTAGAAGTACCCCCAAGGTTTACAACCCCCACCTCTGAGTTATAAACATTGCTCAGAGGAGAGAAGAAAATTGATGGCAGCTAGAAAATAATCCTGTCACTGTGAAAGTGTTATGTTGGCTAAGATTTTAGGCACTGTTCCTTCTGAGATGAGGTAAGATTGTGCATGGTGTGGGTAGTTTGGATGTAAGGAAAGAGTGTGATGGGTTTGTCAGTGTGTGAGAGGAAAGAAAAAGAGATTGGGAGGGTATAGGGGTGAGGGAGCAATTGAAACAGAGACCAAGCGTGGGGCAAGAAATCTTTGAGAAAAGCGAGTTATCCAAATGAGTGATCACGGTACAGGGAACACAGAAGGTGCCAAAACAGATGTATACACATTTTAAGAAAGGAAAAACCTGTATTAAGTTTGTAATACTCAAATCGCGTTTGACATCTGTATTTAGAGGAGGTGCTTGATGTGGCTTGTATCTACCACTTATTATCGGTATATATTGAGGATGACAGTAATAACACAGGTTTTTTCCTTCATTAAATTGTGTATACGTTTTTGGATACCCTCTGTATGCGTTTCTAGTGGGTTGGGAGTACAAGGGAATACGTGTGCATCTGTAAACAGAGTCAAGTTAAGTGTGATGAATGTGCTGGGTTTATAAGCAGGTGTGATGGGTGATGGAGTCACATGGGGAGCCTGTGATGTCAATGGTGGCACAGTCAGACCGTGAGAGACCATGGCTGTATTGGGTGTGTGTCTGTTTGTGCACACCCACACGTGTGTTCATGTGGGAAGAACCAACATCCCAGCCCCTTTGGCCATGCTCAGGACACCACCAGTCCCAAAAGCCACCAACAATTCACCAGGCATCTGCCCCAAGCTCACAAAAGTTTCACACCTCCATTGAGTTCCCTTGAAGGGTGAATGCTGCTGCTTTAGGTAGCTACCCAGAAGAGAAAGAAGCCACGCTGTTATCAGTCCCCGGGTGGAGGAAAACATTTGTGGCTTAAAGGAAGGTTTTGTTCAACCACCAATTACTCCTGCTTTTGAAAATGCTTTTGCTTGCATTTGATTAGGACTTAAAAGTGCAGCTTAATATTTTCTTTCTTAACTGGAACTGTGATTTCCCTCTTGCTTCCAAAGAAGTCTCTGTAAATTCAAGCATCTTTCCTCCCTGCGTTCTCTCACCTTTCAGGAGATTTGGGGCTGGATTGCAAGGGAATAAGCCTGCCCTCTACAGGGTGGCTCTTGTAAATGAGAACCCTCTTCATTCAATCCTCCAGAAAGTTGGGTTTGCTGAGCTTCAACTGCAGGCTGTAAGCAAAAGTCAAGTGATCTTTCTAAAACGCAGATCTAACTCCATCACGTCCCTGCTTATTTTCCATAATCCCCTGATGCCCAAAAAACACAAGCACTGACGCAACCTTGATGCCATCCCAAATCCACCCTTAATAAGCCTCTGAGGCGCAGCTCCTTTCTCTAACCCTACTCCATACATCCTTTGCTCCAGATACCCCTTTTGACTTGTTGCACCTTAACATATCATCAATGCCTTTGCCCTTGTCTGTAATATCCCTTAACTATCTCTGCTTCGAGAGCTCCTTCCCCAGAGCCTGGCGTAACTTCCCTGACCACCCGGACAAAATGCAATTGCTCCCTGTCTGTATATCCAGAGCACTTTGGGCATTCTTCATTCACAGGTTCCTGAATTATGTTCATCGATAATTTATACGAGTCTCCTTCATTAGCTGGTGACGTCCTTGAGTGCCCAGACTGTCTTTGATTCATTTTCGCCTCTACGATACCTGGACAGGGGAGGGACTCAACATGCTGGTTTTGATGTGAAACATTGTTCCTCTCACTGGTGCTTTGAATTCTAGGTTTATAATCATGCAGCCAAAATCAGGCCATTATCCTGAGATATTTGGGGTAACAAGAGGGTAGAAAGAGAAGTGACAGGGTGGTAGAGGATAATATGGAATTGTGGGAATGGGGGGTTTCTCCCCAAATCCTCATACCGGTAGCAAGGAGCTTCCCAAAGTCGGCAACACAAGTGACCCAACAAGTGCCTCTTCCTTTGAAGAGAAAGAATGACATTTATTTTCCCCTCTGAAGACCTACTTGTAACGTCGATGCAGTTTATTGCAAATCTCTCCCTGCCTGCCCCAGGATGTTGTAAAGGTATATTAAATAACGAGGGAGGTGAGTTTTCATGACGGCACAGCTGCCACCCTGTGTGTCTCTCCCCTGCTGCCGGAGTGGCTATCATTATGGATAGAACACAACCCCGGAGATGTGCCCTTTACAGGGTCGGAGGTCATGGCTGAAATCTAAATCATGTGGTTTGAGATTATTTCAATCACATTTAAAGAGACCTATTTTGATATTGGCCAGTTTTCTTTAGAGGAGTGTTTTTTCTGGGAGTTCAGCTTGGTATCTATTGCTTTCTGGGGGAGAAACAAAAATTGAAAAATTCTGGGACAGCTGCTGGGATGAAACAGTGGGGCCATGCAGGGTGCCTTGGTCCTTCACCCTGGAGGGCTGGCCGGTTTGCACCACATCAACAGGATCCTTGGCTTCTGCTTGGGTCAGCCACTGTGACTCTCCCCACAGAAACCCATCCTGAACTGGCTCTGTCCTTCCACCAAAAGTGGCTGCTCCCCTTGGAACATCCTCCTGTCCTCCTTACACAGTGCTCTCCGGCTTTCAGAATGGCTGGGGCACTGCTAGTCCCACCAAGCTATGAGCTCCACCCCTCGTGGTGTTGTAATTCTGGCCACCCATAAGAAACCATGGACTCCACTTTAGGCTCAAATCAGAAGTGATTTATTACTCCTGTGCAGGGGGCCGCTGCTAGGTAGGCAAACGGCCCCAAGTGTAAAACAGGCTGATTTTTATACCCTTTTCATTGCCATGCAAACAATAGCGGTTGGCGGTTGGCGGGGTTACAGTTGGGGGGCTACAGCATTGTAGTTGACATGGAAATAGTTTGGGAAACTTTAGTAGCTTGGGGGACAGTTTTGTGACACTCAGTAACCTGCGAAACTCTGGCTTGAGTGAGTTTTTCCCTTTGCTTAGCAAGGGAGTCAGGGAACTCGGAGAACTTCCTTGTAACCTGTTCTCGGAATTAAACCAATAAGGGGGGTTTTGAGATGGACGGTGACTCAGGCTGAAATAGTTAGGGGCCTTTAGGGGTCTTCTTGCCAGGTCAGTTACTACAGTGATCCACTACATCTCACTCTAACGTGGGAAAGTGATCCCTGATTGAATCTCCGGGGCTTCCCCTAACTTGAACGTATCTCCTGTGTTGTATCAGATCCTGACCGATAGAGACAGCGTGACTGCCAGTGCCAGATAAAGCTCTGAATCCAGGCTCCACAACCACCGTGTGACTTGAGGCAGGCTATTCTCTGCCTCCATATCTCAGTGTCCTCACCTGTAAAATGGGAATAAATCAACAGCGCTGTGAAGGGCAACCTGAGCACTGGTATGTCAATGTAAGAAAAGAATCCAGAGACGTCAGACCCTCCCCGGGGAGCCCAGGAAATGCAAGTTCCCTCCCTCTCATCCTGGTTTTTCCTCCTTGTTGTTCCAAAGCTCCCTCTTGTCTTGTAACAATGGGAGACGATTTAAAGGCTCTTGTCTGTGGAGTGAGGCAGAAATACGTAACAAAAGCAAGTGATAAATTCACCTGCAGGCCGCAGACTGCAGCCTTTTTGTACTTGTCAATAAGATGTTTCAAATAAGACTTGATTTGCTTTTCCTTTAAAGAAGGTTATTAACTTGCTTAGATTTACCCCAGGAATTGAGGCTTGTGTGGTTCCCCTTTGCTCACTGGGTTTTAATTAGCTTCCAGGGCTCAACAAGCCACTGTGGTAGGGGCTGAAAAGGCTCAGGAAGCTGTTTGGGTGACTGGGGTGGGGAGGTGACAAGGACTCCTGGGCAAAGATGTTGATACATGAGAGAGTTCAGCTTCAGCCCCAGTTCTTTGTTCTCTTTGTCACCAGCTCCTAATCTCCTTTACATTCTAATATTCTAGGTCTCAGCTTGCAAACAGAGGTGAAGAACCCAGGAAGATAAGCAGTGGTGACATTAAAAACTCTTCTTTGCCCTTAAAACCAACCCAAATGCATCCTGGTATGCCGAGCCTGGAGGGCCCCGACCAGTGATTCATTTCCCACATTGCATTCCCCACAAAGTTATTTAAAATGAAAATATTAAGATCTTCTTCTCTTGAAGTTCAAATAAAAGTAAAAGGGAAAAAGAAAAGATCATGGTTGAACTCTTTCAGGGATGGAAAAGAGACAACTTCAACAGAGCCCAGGATGCTTTTGCAAAGGTAGTTCCAAAAGACCAGGATCAGCACACGTTCCTTCACCCAGCTGCTCTCTCCACCCTTAAACAAGGGCCAGTCCCGTGAGCAACTCTTTTTTTTTTTTTTTTTGAGACAGATCCTCAAGCTGTCACCCTGGATAGAGTGCTGTGGCATCACAGCTCACAGCAGCCTCCAACTCCTGGGCTCAAGCAAGTGTCCTACCTCCACCTCCCAAGTAGCTGGGACTACAGGCGCCTGTCACAACACCCGGCTATTTTTTGGTTGTAGCCGTCATTGTTGTTTGGACAGCCCAGGCTGGATTCGAACCCACCAGCTCAAGTGCACCAGCTCAAGTGTACGTGGCTGGTGCCTTAGCCTCTTGAGCCACAGGCGCTGAGCCCCATAAGCAACTCTTTAGAGATGTTTTCTCATTTTCTCTCCAAAGTTAAGACAAATTTGATTAAATAAAAGAATAATGACTATTTCATTTATTCATTCATTCTATAGTGACTGTCCCCCAACTCTGTGGACAACCACCTGCTATCTGTGGAGTCAGTGGTGAGATGTTTGATAAGCTCCATCCCTCGTGGTCCGCCACGCCTCACTCTCACTTGGGTAAGTGATCCCTGATTAAATCTCTGGGGCCACCCCTAATGTGAACACACCTCCTGTTTTGTATCAGAACCTGACTGATACAAACAGCGTGCTAACAAAGCAGCGATGTTTCTTTAAAAATCATCTAATCAAGGGAGCTCGTGATGAAATATCTCAAGATGCATGACAATGGTAACCTTTTACAGAAGTCCAGATGGCTCTTTCTCCAGCCACTCACACTGTGGCTGATCTTTCCAAGTCTCCCCCCTTCCTGCCATTTTTCTCCTTCCTCAAAATCTAAATATTCCACAGGCAAGAGTGGTATCAGGAAAAAGCCTGAACAAGGAGTCTCATTCCAAGAACCTCATAAGATGAACTTGTGACCGGGAGCAACTTCTATAGTCTCTTCAACATCCATTTCCTCATTGGCACAACGAACCCAGGTTCGCTGCTTTGTGGACCTGCGGTGAGAACGCGTGAGATATACATGAAGCAATTCTTACACTTCCTGGGAAGGAGCTAGCATGCCGCCAATGCGTGCAGGTTCTTTTGCCATTTCTAAATTGTCATTGTCATCATCGTCATCGTCGCCATCATCATTGTGTCTGGTTCTTGGTTTATGGCTCTTTCAAAATTTGTGACATCCTAAACGGAGCCTTTAACGTAAGGAAAGAAACTCCACACGTGTTTCAGACACCTCGCCACTGTGTGCCGAGGTCCAACTGCAAAGATTCTAAGAGTACTATTTAACGTCCTCCCAATCACACCCCTTCCCCCGGAAAAGGCTCAGCAAATGAAACTCCACTTGTCACTGGGTTTGAACCATATGACAGTGACCCAGTAACCACAAAGACACCAATGAAGACAACAACCCAAGGCAGGTTGGTGAGCACCCACCACGGCCCCTCCAGGGGATGCTACATTCATAGTCCTCCTGCAGCTCTGATCGGCTCACACCACTAGCCGGCTCCCCTCGAGAGCGTAAGAGCTGCTAGTCTGATTGTCCTGAGCCCTGTACCGCCACTGAGCTACATGCACTGCTGGGCCTGGTAACTGCCACTTAGTGGCCTGCTTCCTTGAGTAGAATTCCCTCTGGTTTTCCACACCCATGTTGTCAGCACTTAGAGACAGGAAATTTCAAACAGGGGATCTCAATGAACCCTCCTCCACTCTTAATCCACATTCCCAATCGAGGGTTTTACCGCCATGCACTGGGGAGCATTGGGTGCTTATCCAGCTATTTAAAGAGCGGTACTTTGTCTCTCATTTAGCTGTTGCTTTTTGCACCGTGCTGTTCTTTGCTCACTCAGGTATCCCTGGGAGAGGAAGACTGCGAGCCAGGGCAGAACTGGAGCATGTCTTTGTTTGGGTTCTCCCAGAAGCAGACCCCTGAGACAATAATCTGAGCACAAGCTGTTTTTCTGATAGTTCATGGAACACTGGAAGGAAAGGGAGGGAATCGTATGAGGGAAGGAAAGCAGCCAGTGAAAGGTACATTAACAAGCCAATTTCCACAGCAGGGAACTAAAGCTTAATCCCCCAGGAAACCCTGGGGAAAGGCACAAACACAGACCTGAGATGAAGAAGTTGGGTTATACTGAAACCCACACCCATCAGGTATTGGATGGGTGCTGCTCTTAGGGGTGCTGATTTTCTGGCACATTCTACCTGCCTTGCGTAGGAACAGATGACTTTCCAGAAAACACTAAAATGTGGAAATGAAGATAGAACAGCCCAAGTCATTTGGAGCATACTGAAATGCGACAATCCAGAGGGTACGAGTGGCAGGTGCTAGAGAGATCTCCAGGTGTCTGGCCATAATGTCACCCACATCATATTCCACCAGAAACCCCTTAGGAACCGCAGCGTGAGTGGAGCTAGACCCCAGGAACATCTCGTCCAGTTTCCCCTGTTGGAGCCTTCCCAGGTCTATACAAGGTACTCTGCACGGAAGTGTGGGGTCACTACAGCCTAACTCACCGAGGGCGCACAGCAGAGTGTTTAGGTCTAGAACAACGGCGTCCAGGTTCACAGTGCAGCTTTACTATTGACTAGTGTCAGGGCCCAGGAAATGGCACCCCGGGATAAAGACCTCAGAAGCAAACATTTTGCTCTGAACTTCTCCTGTCCTCCTGTCTCTGGGTCCCTTCCCTGAGGCTGGCCATAGGAATTCCTCTTCTCCAAGGTGGGTTATAAAAGCCAGAAGGTGCCTGTAGCTCAGCAGTTAGGGTGCTGGCCACACGCACCAGGGCTGATGGGTTCGAACCTGGCCTGAGCCTGCTAAACAAATAAACAAACAAACAAAAATAGCTGGGCGTTGTGGTGGACGCCTGTAGTCTCAGCTACTAGGGAGGCTGAGGCAAGAGAATTGCTTGAGCCCTAGAGTTTGAGGTTGCTGTGAACTGGGACACCACAGCACTCTACCAAGGGCGACATTGTGAAACTCTGTCTCAAAAAAAAATGATAAAAAATAAAAATAAATAAAGGCCAGAACTCCCTTTCCTGAAAGCCAGTCAGAAAATCTAAAATTATTCTGTGTAAGAAGTGGCCATAAAGGGGTGCTCCTGTGGCTCAATGGAATAGGGGGCCGGCCTAATACACCGGACGTGGTAGGTTCAAACCCAGCCCTGGTCAAAAAAAAAAAAGAAAAGAAACTGCAAAAAATGGCCATAAAGAAACTCTCTGGCCTACCTTGTTTACTAAGGACATAAGACCCCCCCACTCCAGAGAGGGTCCTGCCCCACACCCACAGAAAGGAGCACATACTCAGAGAGACGCAGAGGAATCCAGGCAGACAGGCCTGGCTGGGTTTCCCCGCTCTGTCTAATAGCATTAGATCCTACCCCGCTTGTCCCATCTAATTTCTTTTCTTTCTTTTTTTTTTTTGTAGAGACAGAGTCTCACTTTATCGCCCTCGGTAGAGTGTCGTGGCGTCACACAGCTCACAGCAACCTCCAACTCCTGGGCTTAGGCCATTCTCTTGCCTCAGTCTCCTGAGTAGCTGGGACTACAGGCACCCACCACAACACCAGGCTATTTTTCTGTTCTGCAGTTTGGCCGAGGCCGGGTTTGAACCCGCCACCTTCAGTTTATGGGGCCGGCGTCCCACTCGATGAGCCACAGGTGTCCCATCATATTTCTACATGGCTATCCATACTTGTTGAGCCTAAACACAAAAACAGATGATTTCCCCTGTATCCTTAAACGTGTGTGCCTTTTCTCCTGTGAATCAGTCTGCCTCTTATTAGTGATTTTTCAGTGAGTCATCAAAGGGGCCAAGGGCGTAGTTTCTGCACCAGCTAAGTCACTGGCATTACTAATAAATTACTTCCCATCTTTGTCCCTCCATTTCCTCATCTGTAGAACAAAAGTAGTGATACTATCTACTACTTCTAAGGATAAAAATGAGTGTTGAGTGGGTTACTACCTGCAAATGTGATGTCTGATACCTGGTACATATCATATAAGCTGTAATTAAAATAAATGCATATGAAAAGAAGACCAGTAAGCCTGAGAACCACCAGGAGCCATTCACTGGACGATTACCTCATATCACCCTTGTGACAATCCCTCAAGCTAAGGAAGATGGTTATGATTTCACATCCTCAAAGGCCGTCTCAATTGAACTTACTCTGCCTTGTTCAACCAACTGTAGCCCCCGCGTACCAAACAGCACTTGGGCAAACAGGCAGAGTTGTTAGAGACCAAGCAAGTATTCCTTTCCCAGTCATTCCTGTCCCCATGTAACTTAAGCAATAATTCCTCAGCCAACCAGAACGATTGTACAAATATGTTTTCCTGGATGATGAATTGGCTTGATAATAACTTCTTAAAGAGTCATGCTGAAGCCTATTGAAGAAGCAGGTCTTTCTCAAGAAACTGGCCCAGGGCAAATCCACTCCTGTGTATCTCAGGATTATATAAAGAAATGGGGAAAGTTTCAAGCAAAAGGAATATCATAAAGAAATGGCAGAGCCATTCTCCAGTGCCTTGGAGATGTTTTCAAAGACACAGGCTGGTGGTTTTAATTCTCATCACATCGAATGAAGGTTCAGCGATGGGCATTGACTCTGGGCATTGACTATGAACACAGTGTCTTCCTTCCAGTCCCTGGTGTCCTCGGATCCTTTCTTACCCCCCTTCCTTCCTCTGATGTAACACTGATCATCTGTACAGCAGCGCTCTCTGCCCTCTGGGTGTGCTGCCTCCATTAGAATTAAGCTTGCCTTGTTAGACTTCCCGCTGACAGAGGAAACCAGCCCCCTCGGCAGATCTGTTTACCCTGAGCTCTTAGGTATGCATGGTTTTTCACTCCCAGAGCCAAAGCAGCCAAAGTGTCACTGATTAGAGCGAGCTTAATTAAGACCAGATCCCTAGCAACAGCCCCTCCATGCTTGGGGCTCAGGTGCCTACACCTCTTCTGGCAATTCTCCTGGAAGATAAATCACTCAGTGTTTTTCCTTTTTTCTTTTAGAAAAAAAAAAAAGTGTTTTCACCCCTGCAAGACGTTTATTTTGGATCATAGAGATTTTTGTGAAGTGATAAAAACAGGCCAGGATACACAGTTGGATAAACCTCGATTTAAATCCCATCATGTAAAAAAGCTGATCTTGATTGAGTTGCTTAAATTCTCTGAATTTCTGAGTCGTTGTCTATAAAGTGGGAAGAACAAAATCTGGACTCATAAAGGTTTTTGCTGAAGGGGAAATTATAAATATACCTAGTAGGAGCCAGGAATGCAATAGGGCTGTATAAATGAAGCCTTGTTTGTCTTCTATACTCCAGGTGTGGGGTAGACCGAGATGACAGTGGGGGACCTGGCAGCATTCCTGCCATCAAACGCTTGTTCTCCCAAAGGACTCACTAAGAGTAGCTATTGGAAGCTGTTCACACACCACCATGTGTCTCTCAAGTGATAAACTGATTTTTAATATGGACCCACATCTGATCATGGCTGACTTTGAAGGGTCTCCCCTTTGGGTACCATGTTTCTCAAGGTATGTTGGCAAATTTCTGCTGCCCAGAGGGGCTGACTTGAGCCAATCACTTTCTTGTCCCCTAAGTCAAACATTCTTGGGTCAGCTCTAATTTGAAATCGGTGCAGGAACTCTGGGTATTCACATCTGGGTGTGTTTTCCCGCTGTCAGTTCCCCTCTCCTCAACCTCAGTAGCAGAGTTTTGGAAACCAGAGGAATAGGCCACAACTCAGCCCCTCAGGCGAATGGAGAAAAGACCAGAGATGAACATCTCAACCAATCTAGGGAATCACCTTGTCTCTCTCACAAATTTGGGATTGAGATTTGAAGTAAAACTACTTTACCCTGAAAGTGAGAATAGTGTAACTTAAAAATTGTACCCTCATATTAATTTGATTTAATTTTTTAAAAAGTTTAAAAAAAAAAAAAAGACAGGCGAACTCGGCCAGACATCCTAGTAACCCCACGACCATAATCCTAGCACTCTGGGAGGATGCCTGTAATCCTAGCTGATGGGGGAGGATTCCTTGAACTTCAGGGAGGTTCCAGACCAGCCTGAGCACAGCGAGAGCTTGTCTATGGTGCATATTGATGTTAAATCTATTTGAGTAGAGTATAAATGTCTGAACACAATAATTAAGTGAGGTGAAGACTATGTTAACCGGTTTGATGTTAACATTCCAACTTGTATATAATATTAGCACAAGGTACCCCATAAATGCATTAATGTACACAGTTATGATTCAATAAAAAAATTAAGAGAAAAAATAAACATAGAAAAATGAGTCGGGGATTGTGGTGAGCAACTCTCATCCCAGCTACTTGGGAGGCTGAGGCAACAGAAAGATCTGATGAGCCCATGAGTTTGAGGTTGCTGTGAGCTGACTGATTGAACTAACAGCTCTCTAGTCTTGGCAACAGAATGAGATTCTGCCTCAAAAAAAAAAGACAGGAAAACTCTGATGGTCATCTTTAAAAAAAAAAATCAGAAAATATGTTTCTCCCCTCCAGAGGCGGGAAAGGGATTATAGAAGAGAGACCAGTCTTGTTACCTTGCCAATATCTGGTTCCCAACTCTGCAGGGAATGACATCGTGGATTTTCCTGTGATGCTCTGACACCCCTCAATAACTCCTTGCCTCTCACTTTGTGTGTCCTTATTCCAGTTTCACTGGGATCGCGCCAACACCTAAGATGACTCCTCAAAGGCCCTGGACCCTGAAAGTAACTCGTGTTCTCAACCAGGAGTCTTTGTTTCAGGCCCATCACTGAGGTGGCCTTTGTTACACCATTACTGAGCAAACACTTGTCCAAAACCTTCCATGGGCCTGGCCCTGCACAAAGTTCAAGGAATGCAGAGCTGAATGACACCCATTGTCAGAACAGAAGCCACCCTCAGGGAGGACACGGAGGGACAGCAGTTTTAAGTGTCTCACATCAAGAAGCCAGACACAGAGTAGAAAACAATTCCAGTCTCTAGAGCTGGGTCCCTCGCTTGCGACTCCTAACTGCACAGCTGCCTAGCCATGACGTGGTTAGTTTCGTCCCTAAGCTACAGCTTCCTGATCTTTAAAATGGGTATGAGAAGGATGGATTGTTGAGAGGCATACAGGAGAGAATCCATGGGACACTCTTAGAACAGTCCCTGCCGCACTGTAAACATTTAAGAAATGTTAGCTTTTAAAAAAAAAAAAAAAAGCCTTTAAGCCCTTTGGTCCTGTCTCTTGAAAAACAGGTGCGTTGTTCTCCTTGTAACAGATAAATTGGACAACTGGCTTTTTTCTGACCAATGCTTATCACATCTTAGCACTGTCACCATAGGAAGAAACCCGAGAATGATAAGCCTAAGTTCTCCAGGCACAGGTGCCTGAGAAGCAGGGACTGAAACAGGGTTGAAAGCTGGGAACCAGGGAAGGCTTCCCGGGCCCAGCTCAAAGGATGTCACTCTGTGTCTCATTCTCAATCCCAAACTCAGCTTTGGGGAGAAATACGGGACCAGCAGCAGCCTGGCAATAATCAGAGCATCACTGTGCTTGGGCAACATCAGGCAACATAACTTAGCGAGGGATGGTGAGTCGCAGGGATGGCCGGAATCTCTAACGCGAAAGCCCAAAACAAGCTCATGAGGTCCTGGGTTCTGCAATGAGGCCTCATAGCTGTGCTGGACCCTCCGGTGACCTGTTGGCCTGGAAGAGCAAAAGATCTGCAACCTTGCTGCTGAGGCTGAGAAGGATCCAGGGAATCTTTCAGGGGCCAGAGGGAGTTAGTGTCATAAATGTCCCCAGCTGAGTTTCCCACTGCCAAGAGCAAATGGGCCAATGTGCTGAAGTCTGCTAATGTGGCTACCGGGGTGAGCTTAGAGCATGCAGCTCCCTCTCTCAGCACCATGCCCTTTAGGATGGTGGGGTTGTAAGGGAACCAGGTGGCCACCACTGAGGACTTGTGAAGTCGTAGCAAATACTCTGGTTTTGCTCGCTTTGGGCATTTGTGGAGGCCACGTTATTTTCCAGAAAGTAGAGGCAAGATAAAAGCTCTGGCAGCTGGTTTTGCTTCTTTGCCCACTGGCTGCAAGCTCCCCTCTCAGTTATAATTCACCAGCCTGGGTGGCATCCCGGGTTTCCTATCCCATATTCAATGGCCAGATCATCTCCCCACCCAGAAGATGATGCTAATGATACTGGCACTTAGTAACATTATCATTAACATATGTGAGCACTTACTATGTGCAAAATATGATAAGCTCTTTAATTTCCAATTCTCAATTTCCATTCTATAAAAAAAGCATGATTATTATTTTCTCTAGTATGCAGATGAGGCTGTTGAGTCTTAGACAGGGCTCCCATAACCATTGCTGCATCACAAACAACCCCAGACTTCGTGGTGTAAAGCAACTGACATTTTATTTGCCTTAGTTCTATTTTTATTTGCCTGTGGAGAGGTCAAAGAAAAACTTCATTATTTTTTCCTGCACATGGGTCTTCCTTTTGTATGTGACGCCTCAAGATTTCTGCCTAGGTATGTTTCACTTCCAGGCTGCCCACCAAGGTAAACTAGTGTGACCACTATGGGGAACACTCCACGAGTCCCTCAAAAAACTGAAAACAGAGTGACCATATGGCCCAGCAATCCCACTGCTAGGCACATGAGGGCTGTGCATAAGTATCCAGCCATATATTATTTTTCATAATACATGGCTGGGTACGTTCCAGACAGCCCTCATATATCCCAAAGAAAGGAAACCAGTATATCAGAAAGATAGCTGCATTCCCATTTATTGCAGCACTATTCACAATAGCCAAGATTTGGAATCAACCTAAATGCCCATCAATGGCTGAATGGGTAAAGAAATTGTGGTACATATATGAAATGAGATATTATATAGCCACCAAAAAGGAATGAAATCTTGCCATTTGCAACAACACTGATGGAACTGGAAAACAGTATGCTAAGTGAAATAAGCCAAGCACAGAATGACAAATGTCACATATTCTCACATATATGTGGGACTTAAATATTAAAAATAATGGATCTCATGGAGAGAGTAGAATGATGGTTACTAGAGGCCGAGGAGAGTAGTGGGAGGGAGGGATGAAGTGGGAACGGTTAATGGGTACAAAAATATATAGTTAGATAGAATGAGCAGTATTTGATAGCACAACAAAGTGACTATACTCAACAATAAGTTATAGTATACTTTAAAATAATTAAAAGAGTGGGATTGCAATGTTCCTAACACCAGGAAATGATACATTCCTAAGGTGGATGGACACCCTGATTTGATCATTACACATTGTATACCTGTATCAAAAGACCACATATATTCTGTAAATATATACAACTATTATGTGCTTGTAATAATTAAAAAGTTATATATATAAATTTTTTTTTCCTTTAGAGTCTCACTCAGTCACCCTGGGTAGAGTGCC
The DNA here is from genome assembly GCA_963573935.1 of Arctocebus calabarensis. Classification (NCBI taxonomy): domain Eukaryota; kingdom Metazoa; phylum Chordata; class Mammalia; order Primates; family Lorisidae; genus Arctocebus; species Arctocebus calabarensis. The sequence goes on from CAUYON010034490.1 coordinate 24,991, forward strand.
AGGGTGTCAGCTCACAGCAACCTCAAACTCCTGGGTTTTGAGCAATTCTCTTACTTCAGCCTTCCAAATAGCTGTGACTACAGGTGCCCATAACAATGTCAGTTAGTTTTTCTATTCTTAGTAGAGACGGGATCTTGCTTTTACTTAAGCTGGTCTCAAATTGCTGAGCTCAAGCAATCCACCAGCCTCAGCCTCCCAGAGTGCTAGGATTATAGGCATGAGCCACTGCACCTGGCCTTAAAAATATATTTTTTTTATAAAGCAAGAAAGGGCCAAATGGTCAATGTTCCCCTTGAATGAGGCAGATGAACAAAAGAGATTCTTGAGTATAAGAAGCTGACAGACAGATGGAGACTTTAGGTGCAGGGAGGTTAAGGGACTAAGCCAAGGTCACAGAGCATGTATCCATAGACAGAAAACCCAAGTTCTTCTCTTTCAAAAGTACCCTTCCAGTTTGGGCATTAATTTTCTGTTGAGCAGTTTTCTTATGAATTTCAGAAATATCCATTTTCTTCTTCTGTATTTTTTTGGTTTCTATTCTGGCTGAACGACCATATGACAAATTGCACACCTCATTAGGGCTGGTGAGATAAAGAGGTACATGGTGATCTTCAGACACCATCTGAGGTTAGACCTTGAGAAGGTGATGAAACACCACCACTAATCAAGCTGACGAGGTCAGGCAACACACGTTCTCTTCATTCTTTTCATTCTTATTAGGATAATTTTATACTTCCTGTGCTTGGCAATTGAACAATGATTACTTTGCTAAATACTACATGAGTTTTGACAAAACAAACCCCTGAGGAATCAAAATAAGTAATTTCTATTCAGCAGAAATCATTCTCAGATTAGTCGGCATGCAATATTATACAACCCAATTATCTCAATATGCAGACATGTATAATAAATAAAGAGCACACCAATTCACATGAGCTGGGGTTGAGCAAGAGGTGGGGGTGGCAGCATTTCTAATTAGGAACTGTCAATTCTCAGCCTGATATCTCCAAGAAATGAGATGTAAGGAGGATTCAAACCTCTATCATAGGAACGCTAAAATTCTTTTATAGCTGACTTTCCAGTTCCATACCTAAAATTATATGTTTGCCAGTTTATTTAAATTTTTAATGCAAACAACATTCATTAGGCCTTACACTTGTGTTCAACGTGATTCTGGAGATCCAAGATGAACACAGCACAACCCTTGGCTCCCAGTGGGTTGGAAGTTTAAACCCCTAGGCCTAGCTGAAGCATGTAGCACCATGTGTGGTTTGCAGGAGGTGTAGATTATAATTGACAACATCCACTTATCACATTCAGTCATTCAGTCATTCAATCCACGTTCACCCTTTATTGCACTGCGGATACCAGAGTGAACAGAAGCAAACCCAGTGCCTGCCCTCATGGTGTCAATAGTCCAGTGGCAAAGATGGATATTAAATAATCATCAAAAAAAAGGTCAAACTTCGATGGTGACAGGTGTCAGGGGGAAGGATGCAGTGTGATGAGAACTTGCGATAAGGGAATATTCCCCAGTCAGAAAGATCACAGAGGCCTTGCCACAATGACACATCTCCCAAACCTGCTAAAGAGGAAGCAGAAAGATTTTGACCAGATAAATGAAGGTGGATAGAGGAGGAATGTCTCAGTTCATTTTGGCAGCTATAATAAAGGCTCATAGCCTGGGTGGGTGGATCATAAACAACAAATCTTTCTTTCTCACAGTTCTAGATGCTGGAAAGTCCAACATCAAGGCACCAGTAGATTTAGTCTAGTGCAGTAGTTCTCAACCTGTGGGTTGCGACCCCTTTGTAATAATGAAAATACATTGTGGCATTAGAAAGGTTGAGAACCACTGGCCTAGTGAGTACCCGCACTTTGGTTCATAGATGGAAAACTTCTCGCTATGTCCTTGCATGGTAGAAGAAATATAGGAGTTCTCTGGTGTCCCTTTTATAAGGCCACTAATCCCATTCATGAGAGCACCACCCTCAGGACCTAATCACCTTCCAAAGGCCCCACCTCCAAATGCCATCACATTGTGGGAAAGGTTTCAACATATAAATTTGGGTGAGAACACAAATATTCAGTCTACAGCAAAGCACAATCTCAGTTAATTTTACAACAACATTAAGGGCGGTGCTAAGAATACCTCTCAAGACAGTAAAACTTGAAGACTTAAAGTAACTCAGCCATGGTTGCACAGTTCATAACAACAAAGTTAAGATTTGAACCCATGACTGGAACCAGCACAGGGCCAGTCTCAGACTTCAGCCTCTTTATGACAGGTATTGTTTCTCTTTCATATCCCTTTAATAATTGTCATTTAATTTTCAAAGTAGAAAAAGCAGGTAGATGAAAGTAACCAAGGCCTCACAGACAGCTGCTGAGACTTAACCCAGTCCTGCACATTGCTGGTGTTAACATTTCTGCCCTCAGCCAGGAGAAATGAGTCACCTGTCAGTCCCTACACTGGAGGATTTACCCAATGCCTTCTGTGCCAGGATAGAAGCAAGCACAGAGGGCTCTATGAAAAAAAAAAAAATCATCTTCCAATAAATGTGGGAGGAAATGGAGCAGTATACAACCTTCCTGAAATGCCTGAGAGATGTCTGACCTTCCAGTGGCCTTGGCTCTGAGTATGCTTAGGAGCTTCACCAGTTCCATTTTCTAAATAAAGGCGAAAGCCAAGTTTGAACCCCTGGGTTATTTATTAGGCAAAGCGAGGCATTTAAGGTTCCAGTCAGTGAACAAAGAGACTGCAGTGAGGAGCGGTTTCTGATTAGATGTGCTCAAAGGAAGCCTTGTAAAACAGGAGCTTGGCGCTATAATTGAACAAGTGGCTTCAAGCACAGCCAAGACATTAGCAGTGAAGGAGAAAGGACGTTAGCACAGCCAACATTATCTTTATGGAAAAAGGCCCCTGCAGTCCCACCTACATTTTATTTATTTATCTATCTATCTATTTATTTATTTATTTGTTTGTTTGTTTTATTTAAGAAGCCCCCATCTTAATCCCACAAAAATCTGACTCACCTATGGAAAGAAAACAAGAAAAATACAAGTAACTTTAAAAATAAGAATAAAGGTAATATAAGGGGTAGAAAACAAAGATATAACCAAAGATAAAGTTATACCCAAAATGCATAACAGAAGTTCTGTGCACTTACCAAAAGCAGGTTTAACATTTGACTTTGAGCTTCCTGGCAGCCCAAGTAAAGAGGCAAACCATTTCCAGAAAATTAAAAATTAACCAGCTACTTGGATGAGTTGTACAGTTCCCTGGTATAGAAGCCCAAGAGTCGATTTTACTCACACGGGAATATTTTTGTATGACCTCAGTCACATCCCACAATAAATCCATTAGTAGGCTTTAGTTCTAGGATTGATGAATTTAGTTCATAATAAAACTTTTTAGTGAGACATTCAGAATAACTATTGAGAAGAGGCAAAAATGAGGCAAGACAGGTACAACACTCCCCGCTCTACCTTTAGTTAGAACTTGCACTTTAGAATGCAGAGAGTGTGCTTCTGAGACCAGATCGTGGGGGACAGCGGTCATCATAAAAGGATTCATGATCAAGAAGCAGCATTGCTTTGGCAATTGCTTTGCTAAAGGCATGTCGATGTCACCCAAACAATGTGACTGTGTCACTTTGATGTCAACTCCACGGTGCCACCATGTCACCTCCATATCACTTCCACACTGCCACCATGTCACCTCCACACTGCCACATGCCACGTGCAATTGGCACCCTGGAGTTTTGCAGCACACAGCATTCCTAACTCTAGGTCCACATTAGGGGAGCAGAGTCAAGGGTTTTTGCCTGGGCATCCTCCTTGTGCTGGCAGTGCTATTCTCAATGTCCCCATCTTCGTACGTGTTTATAAAAATCCATTTTATTGTCTCAGTTTCTTTATCTGCAACACAGGGTGTTGAACAGGAGATAACTCTTTAAGGAGCTCTGCAACTGAGGCTCCAATTGCCAAAAAGGCTGGACAACTGCTGAGGACTGTGCCTTGGTGTCTCCTTCCCTTCACACTTAGGACTAAATGTGGAACCCCCATCTCTTATGCTTAGGTCAATTTCTTGGGAATTTCCTAGGCCTCAATTCCATGAATGGACTGTATCCATTCACTGATACATTCATTCACCTTGCCCCGGACTGTATTCATTCGTTTCCTGGCCAGGGAATCCATGCACCTATATATACCCTGAGACTAAAGGCCTAAAGGAGGAGATGGGGAAAGACCGGGAGAGAAACGGAGAGAGCTTCTCTCTCCCCACTGGAGTTCTCTCCCTCTACCAGGAGCTTTAGTGTTTTCTGTGAATAGATTCTATCTTACAATTGGGGGGGTGAGGGGAAATAATGTAATGAAGAATAATACAATACATGTTAATTGAAAAAAAATAAAAATAAAAAAACAACAAACAAATAAAAGAGAAGGGCAAAGAGAACAAATGCAAAATCTGTGATGTTTCTGAATTACTTGGCTCTGAATTGCCATCACATCTGCCTACGTCCTTTTGGCTGGTGTCAAAGGTATTTCCCAAGGTAACAGTTAAGAAATTGGGAAATACACTCCATTTCTACAGAGAAAAATCGCAAAGTCACATTATCAAAATGGGAATACAGCAAGAGTGAGAAGTGGGACCAATGATTTCATTTACCACAGACACCATCAGGATCATTTTAATTTCTACCTGAACTGAGCCTGTCTCACTATAGGCATGACATTGTATTACATCTTGTGGACCACTTGTAATTTATTATTTGCCCTACACTTGCTTTACCATATGCTTTCACACCTCCCACTGATGCATAACTTTTTTTTTTTAATCAAGGAGTCTTTCTTCATACGTAGGCTATTTCCTTATTCATTTCCCATTTCTCCCAGTTTGTTCCTATCAATGAGAAATGTTTGTGAGTCCTGTGTTTTTCACACATCCATTGATTACTTTGTACAGACTCACAGTCAAATGGAGTTACAGAGAAGTGCTTTTTACCTTCTTCCCCTGAAGTTACCCAATTCTGAGCGATTTTTGTTTGTTCGTTTAGAGGATAGAAATATAAATCTTCAAAATAGGCCAAAAGTTGTCTCAAGAAACTGATGAATTCAAAGTGAAAGTCACCAAGAATATGGACATAAGGAATGATATACGAAAGCTGAAGTACTTGAAAGTGACATGTGAGGAGCTTCAAAACATAGTAGAGACCCTCAGTACTAGAGTAGAACATGAGAGAAGACAAATTTCAGAAATTGAAGACAAGACTTTTGAAATATCCCAGTTATTAAAATCTCCCTGAGACAGTTAGGAGATTATTCTAAAAGATCAAAGATCCAAATGGAAGGGATTTCTGAAGGAGAAGTGGATAAGCTCAACATCATGGGGGGGCTACTCCAAGACATTAAATTCAGAATTTCCCAACTGTTGCAAAGGACACAGAATTTCAGGCAGTAGATTCTATCAGAAGCCTAGCACAACTCCATTCAAACAAAGCAACTCCTAGACACATTGTAATTAACTTTTCCAAAGTTAATATGAAGGAGAAAATCCTGCAGGTCCAGCCAGGTGTAAGAAAACTCTTACCCACAAAGGGAAAACTATCAGAATGACCATAGATTTTTTTAGCTTAAATTTTCAAGCGAGAAATTGATGGACATAGGCCTGTAAAACATATGTAGTTTTTGAGACAGACTCTTACTTTGTCATCCTCGGTAGAGTGCCATGGCGTCACAGCTCACAGCAACCTCCAACTCTTGAACTTAAGTAATTCTCTTGCCTCAGACTCATGAGTAGCTGGGACTACCAGTGCCTATGACAACACCTGGTAATTTTTTGCTGCAGTTTGGCTGGGGCCAGTTTCGAACAAGCCACCCTCAGTATATGGTGCCGTTGCCCTACCCACTGAGTCACAGGTGTCCCTGGGCTGTAACATTCTTAAAGAAAACGATTTTCAGACCAGGATCTTGTACCGTGTTTAAGTGAACATATTCAAGTGATATTCAAGTGAATATCATTTGTGATGGGGAAATCAAATATTTCATTAGCATCTAAATGTTGAGGAAATCTGCCACTAGACTAGATATACTTGAAGTAAATGGAACCAGATTCTTCCTAAGGAACAGTGTGATGGCCCATCAACAATTTAAACACATCCAGAACATAAAGAGCAAAGCCAAGTTTGCACAATCATGAATGGTATAAAAATAAGCTCAGGATTTTGGACAAGAACAATGACCAAAACTCCATCCCACCAATCAATTCTGTTTATAAAGATATATGGGTTGAATTTCCCTCTCAAAAGTCATAGCCTGGCTGACTGTATAGAAAAGCTCAGGACCAATATCTGCTTCCTCCATGAATCCCATCTACATTCAAAGGATGAAACAAGTCTAAGGGTGAAGGGGTGGGAAACAATAATAGAAGCACATGGAAAGCAGAATAATGCTCGGTTTGCAATGTTATTTGCAAATACAGTAAGATTTAAAGTAAAAGAAAAAAATAAGATAACACAGGATGGACACTTAGATACATGTCAAGGGAAGCACACAACACAAAGAGATTTCAATAATTAACACTTATGCACCCTAAGTGAACACTCTTCAATTTATAAACAAAACCTAAATAACCTGAACCATATGATAACTTCCTGCACTAGACTAGCTGGAAACTTTAAGACCCCCCTTTGATAGTACTGGACAAATCTTCCAAGTAGAAACTGAACATCAAAAGAATGGACTTAAACATGAACCTAGAACAAATGGAGTTAACAGTCATATACAAACATTTCATCCTCACAAACCAGAATACACATTCATGT
>CAUYON010034496.1:0-57227 GCA_963573935.1 Arctocebus calabarensis
AAAGTGAATGAATGCATCAATGAATGGACACAGTCCATTCATGGAATTGAGGCCCAGGAAATTCACATGAAACTGACCTGTGCATTGTACATGGCAAAATAGGAAATGGGGGTTCCATATTTAGTCCCAAGTGCAAAGTGAAGGCACAGGTGTCTCCTCGGCAGTTGTCTGGCCTTTTTGGCTATTGGAGCCTCCGGTGGGGGTTGGAGGTCCCCCTCCTTGCCTGTCATCCAGCCCGCTAGCTCTTCAGCTGGCTGCCGTAGCACGACACCGCCAAGGAGGAGGTGGCAGGTTCACCAGCCCCGCTGAGCTGGCCAGGGTTCCAAATGTCCCGCATCAATTCTCCCTCTCCGAGTAGAAACCCCAACTGCTGTTAGGAAAAAGGAGCGAAGACTCGATCTAACTGCTTCCTGCTGAATCGGGCGATGATAGGAGGGGGCAGTTAGGGTCTCTCTGGAGGGAGAGTGATACAGGGAGAACAACCAAAAATTTTAATGTTCGCTTTCGTATCCTGAATGATTCTATAAGAGCAATATCCTTTACAACGATGTTTTTCTTTCTACAAGTTATTCCTTTTCATCAGCAAATATTGATTGAGCACCTACTATGTGCAAGGCAGAGTAGACAGAGTTCCTAACTTTATGAAGCTCTAAGTTGGAGGGGCAGAGATATGGACCATAAGTAAACCACTATGACCTACCGTATTTTGTCATGTATAATGCGCATCCACGTTTTTTGCCTGAACTTTCAGGGAAAAATCTTTTGTTTTAATTTTTTAATTCAAATTCAAAGCTTCAAGCTTGTAGGATATGAAAACTGTTTTGACATTTCCCAAGGGATTTTCTAATAATTTTTGACAAAAATATCAGCCACATTGCTAGCTCCCACCTAAAATATACAAAGAGAAATGCATCACTCTGCTGGGTGAAAATACTTCTGTTGCAAATTTGTTGTTAAGTTCGACAAAACCAATTACTGTATTCCAGAGTACTACTTTGTATGTGGATTACATTATAGCTTTCTAGAGTTACACTTTTTTTTTTTTTGAGACAGAGTCTCACTATGTCACCCTTGGTAGAGTGCCGAGACATCGCAGCTCACAGCAACCTCAATCTCTTGGGCTTAAGTGATTCTCTCACCTCAGCCTCCCAAGTATCTGAGACTACAGGCGCCTGCCGCAACACTCAGCTACTTCCTGGTTGCAGTTGTCATTGTTGTTTAGCAGGCCTGGGCCAGGCTCAAACCCACTAGCTTCTGTGTATGTGACCAGCACCCTACTCACTGAGCTACAGGTGCCGAGCCTAGAGTTACACTTTTAATGCACACAAATTAAAAAATTAAAAGCATTAATATAGATATGGAATTAGTACTACCCATGCACAAGCTTTATTTAAAAAGCATAAATTAAAAGATTAAAAACATTAATATAGATATGGAATTAGTACTACCCATAATGCACATGCTTTATTTTTCCCTTAAAAATTTGGGCAAAAATGTGTGCATTGTACATGGCAAAATACAGGGTCCATGCCACTGGGGGAGGGGAAGGGAAAGATGCTTTGACGAATAATGATAAAGAAGGTTTATTTAGAGAAAAATCAGGAAGAACTCTCTGTGAAGCTAAAACAATTCAGCTAAAAAATGAAATCAGCTTTTTCAAGAGCTATGGGAGGAGCATTCCAAGACACAAACCTGTAAGGGCAAAGGGTCTGAGGCAAAAAACAGCTTAATGATGGCACACAGAACTTAAGCCCCTTCTCTTGTCTCATTCTTTGTGGCCAGTTGCAGAAATGGTCACAAAAGTTTGGGTACCCTTCCCACCAAAAGACAGAGTCTGCTTCCCCCTGGCCTCCCTTGAATCTATACTTGGCTGTGTGACTTGCTTTGGCATTGATATGAGACATCAATAAATATTATGTAGCAGAGGTATGAAACACACTTGGGCATTAGAGTGTGCCCTATCTTGCTGTTTTTTAGAATGCTGAGATCACTATGAAAAGAAGCCTGGGCAAGCCTGCTGGAGGATAAAAGACCATAAGGAGTAGTGGCCAGCAAACTGTCCTAGCTGAGGTCCCCTGGGTCAAACATTCTGCCACCTGCCAGGCATGGGAATGAGGCCACCCTAGCCCCTGCAGCTCCAGTTAAGTTAGCCCAGACCAGAAAAACCATTTCAGCCATCTCAGCCAACCCCCAGAATCAAGAGCTAAATAAAATTGGTATAGTTTTAAGCCATCAAGTTTGGGGGGAGCTTATTACACAGCAAAAACTAACTGATACACTCACCTCAACAAGGGGTGTTTTTCACACACACACACAAAAAAGTGTGAATTTATTGACCAGATTTACTGATCACAAAATAAAGGAAATGAAATATAAGTTCTGGGTGGTACCTAGGCTCCCTCTGTAACTGAGTGACATTGACCTACACAGTTGAGATTTAAATTCTCACCTTGATAAAGTAACAAATGACTGCTTGCAAAGACGCTAGGTTACTCAGCTAAATCTACTAATGTTAAATGTATTAATCCCAATTACCCACTGATTCAAGCCCCTACATTGTCCCTATCATGATGCAAGGCATAAGGGACTTAGAGAAAGCTAGAAACACTGAATCCTTGCCTTTGAGTTTAGAAAACAGCAAGGAAGCCATGACTAGTTAATGGAGTGTGTGTTGGGCAGGGAGTTCAGAAGAGTGGAAAGCCCTAGGAAAAAAATCTCCAACTAATGGTTAGGGGATAAATTTTATGTTATGCTTAGATGGCATGGTATTGAAAACATAATAAATTTTAACAGCTTCAGGTGTGACATATTATCCCAGGGAAATTCTGTTTGTCCTTCCAAATCTAGTCTCCACTTTTTTCTGCCCTGTCCTTGTCCTGGAAAGTTGAGTTGCATGGACTCACCAATGGGCTCCCTTCCCTCCAACTTATGGTTGGATTCAGCCAATGGGAGGCACCAGCAGGAGACTGAAAGTGGGAGGAGTGTACCATTGGGGTATTCGATGCCCTGCCTTCCTCCCTAAAGCCTCACTTCTCATCCTTTTCGCCTAAGGGAGGCAATGGCTCCTTGGCTACTCCCCCACCCAGGGGGTTCCATCCCTGTGGGTCCCCTCCAACCTCCCACACTCTCCTTTGTAAATAAACCCTCTTGGATCATCCTAATTTGAGGCTGCAGCCTGTTTTCCCTTAGGACTGAACTGGGAGGTGAACCTGACCAGCCCTCTTAGTGTATGTTACCTGCCTGGTTCGTTTCCACTTGAGACACCCCTCTTTCCCACAACTGCAAGGTGAGAGCTGAATCCTGAGGCAACAAGAGAACCCTACGTGAGCAGGAGTCAGAAGAGGCCTCCTAAATACGCAGAAGCGGGGGAACAGGTAGGATTTACACACAGACGGGGAGAGGAGAGTAGCAGACCCTCCAGAGGAAGCCCCCTCCAAGGTCACAGCCCTTATGAGTGTCCAAACCAGCTTGGCCTGAGACCAGGGGACTGAGGAGCCCCTTCCTCCTCCATTTGCCAGCGTCCCTCGCTGGAGTCTGGGGACAGCTCAGGGCCAAGCCCTGTTCCCATCAGCTGGGAGCATTCCTCCTACCTCCTTGGTGATCTCCACTCTGCATTTGACACCGAGATTGAGAAAACAAACAAAGAGGCTGGCAGCCTTCCAAGCCTCTTCTCCTCCTTGCCTCTCTCCCGGCCCTCCTGGCTCACTTCCCCATCCCCAGCCTCTCTCCCGTCCTTTCTCTCAATCACCTTCCTTCTTGCTCACACCCTCCTCTTCTCTCTTATTTCTTTTCTCACCTTCCTTCCTGGCAATCTCTCTTCCCCAAGGGCCTTACCTCCTTCTTTCCTTCTTTCTCTTTTCTCCCTTCTCCTTCCCCACCAACCTCCCTCCCTGCTCCAACCCTGCCTCTTAGCCCCCACCCCATCCATCTTCCCCTCTTCCCCCCACCCCGGCCTCCTTTGCTTCCTGACAGGGAGCGGTTGCAGAAAGATGGATGGAAACGACACCCTGGCTCTGGCGTGACTGCCACTCCGTGATGCATTGGGAGCCGTCGCTGGCTTTCTGTGGGAGCCATACAGATGAGACGGTGACCCCTCATGGTACAAGGTCAAGGACACTGCAAGGGCAGAAGGCTGGGGTCTGGGGAGGAAGATCTGGGCTGGTGCAGGCTGGGCTCTCACCTACCAGGGGGCGGCCATGGGTGAAGGGCTCTGTCAGTTCCATGGGGAAGTGAGGGGTCCATGCTCCAGGCCCAGCCACACACTCAATGTGTGGCCATAGAAAAGTAGTCACAACTCTCTGTGCCTCAGTTTCCTCATTTGTAGAACAGGGATAATGTGGTCATCGGAAGGATGAAATGAGTCAATCCACATTCACCACTTAGCAGGTTGCACCTGGAGAGGACTAAGCATCTGTGAGTGTGAGTTAGCGTTATGACGATCAGGATATTACTGACTGGGGTCATATGCAAAATGACAGCACACAGCTCATAAAGCTGCGGGGAAGGGCAAGCGGGGGTGGATGAAATGAGAAATGCACAGCTCGGTGCCCACGACAGTGTGACAATAAGAGGCACTAACACATCCAGGTGCTTATGCACACCAGGCTGCATTCTAGACACCCTCTGAGCATTAACCCGTGCAATCCCTCAATGACCTTAGGAAGCGATTACTCTTATTCCCATTACACAGAGAAAGAAACTGAGGTCCGAAACAGCTACTGCATGTATTGTTATTAGCTAATGAGACTGCTCCACCTCAGGGATATTGCAAGGGGTGGAACGTGACCATGTTGTTCACTAGACAGCCTCTAGCATCAACCGGTATGCAAAAGCTATGCCCCAAGATAGGTGCTTATGTGTGTCATGCATGGACTCTGCCTGTTCCAGTTTCCTGGGCATTTCTGTCTCATGACAAAGCCAAGCCCCACGGCACCTAATGAAGGAATTAATATTGCATAAAGAACTTGAGCTATTCCCTGTCTCAAGCTTCCACAGAGGGATCTGGGTGGATACAATTCAGAGGCTTCTTGGGGTAATCTAAGGGCATCTCCTAACACCTGAGCCCCAAACTCCTAACTACCTTCTGGAATAAGTGGCTGGTGACCTCTGAACGACAGATGAGCATGCACAAGAATCTGCATGTGGATAAGGCCTGCCCTGAAACCTTGAAATGTAATTGCAGAGTGGGATTGCAAGAGGATATTTTTTCTTGCCTTTTGCCTGCTTTTCCAGCTAACAGTCTGCTTGTGAAATCAGAGGCAATTTGAAGTAATTGGAAAACCTCAGGGTTAATGGTCAGCCTGCCCACCTTTTACAAGGTACAGAACTCTCTAAGCCTCAGTTTCCTCCCCTGCAAAATGGGGGTAATAATAATTCCTACCTCGTGGGTTGTGTGAACATGTAGCTCACTCATTCATTCACTCATTCAACAAATATTTATTGAGCATCTATTATGTGCCAGGCACTGTTCTGGGTACCTGTGGATAGAGTGACAAAAAAAAATTCAGAAATTTTTACCCTTCTGGAGCTTACACACTAGTAAAAGAAGACAGACAATAAGAGTGGGAACTTGTGCTGTTGTCACTGTAAAAGACAGGATTGGAACACACACACACACACAGAGCCATGTCACATGGTCTCCCCTCTATCTGTGGCTCAGACTGTCCCTAAGCCAGCCCAGAGAGTCTGCTAAGTTCCCAGAGAGGAGGAAGCCCACCCCCAACACAATCTCCTCACTCACCCTCTCCCCATGTGCTCATTCTTCCTTCTCATTCACCCATTTTGCACCAGGTATGGCCCTATGTCAAAAAGTTACATGACAAGTAAAATGATCCCTGCCCTCTGAAAGCTTGCAGGCCAGTTTCAATTCCTTCCCTGCCTTGAATTAAATAATGCATTTCCTTTCTCTTTTCTTCCTCACCATCCCTCAGGATCTATTCAAAACTGATCTCTTCCAAAAATCCCTCTGAGACTGCCTCCTCTAAACTCCCTCACCCTCTAGAATCAAACAGGACAATGTTCACCTCCTGGGGGTCTCCCCCCCACTATGCACTCTTATTTACTGTAGATCCATGTTCTTTCCCTATCCATATTGCAAACTACTGAGCAGATATGGCCAATGACTTCATTGCCACATTCCTTTACACCTCTTTATATCCACATCATTTGTCATTTACAGTTTCTCCAAGAAGTAGTCTTTTTCCTTCTCCCATGAACCTGGGTTCAGCCATGCAGTTTGTTGTGGCTACTTGAATGCAGCCAAAGTAATGGTATTTCCAGTTGTAAGCATAGTTCTTAAAAGGACTTGGCATGTTTCTACCTCTTCGCTCAGATTTCTCCAATTGCCATGAGAAGGACATGCCTGCTGATCCAAGGAAGAAGGTGAGAAATATGTGGACAAGGCTGCCATAGCTAAGGTGCCCCAACCTAGCATAGAGCCTCTAAGCCAACCAATCCAACTAACCCACAGATAAGTGAAATATAACAAGTGAATGTTGTGTTAAGCTCCTTCATCTTGGGGCAATTTGTTACCCAGCATCAGCTGACTGATACAGTAGTCCTAGAAAGAGTACAGGCTTTAGAGTCAGCACCAGATCCAAACAACACTCTGCTATGGACTCACTGTGAGAACTTGGGCAAATTATTTCACCTCTCTAAGCCTCATGTCCTCATCTGTAATTGTATGGGGGGGGGTACCTACTTCATGGGGTTATTGTGAAAACCACCTGGAAAATAAAGCTCTTGGGTCCAGTCAGGCACCCACTAGATGTTGGCTATTAATACCATCATCAGAGTCTTTAGGATAGGATGAGATATTCTTTTCTCCCTGGACAACAGGAATTTTGCTTCTCTGTGCTCTGTAAATACTCAGTTCAGGAAAGCTGATCCCATGCTAGGATCTAAGACATGGAAAGGCAATTAGATCAAGTTAGAAATCTAGGTTCAAATCCAAGCTCTGCCGTATTGGGAAGGGGCCCCAAGGGTCTCCCCTTGACAGCCCTGTAATTGACACAGACTGTTGGGCCCAGTGTCTACCACATAGTTCATGCTCCCAGAAGGTTAGACCTTCCCCTCTCTCCATTGCAGCAGCAACTGTCCTCAAGGCTGAAGCCTTTTAGACAACCCCCAGCCCAGTTTGGGGGGACTGGCTTCTTGCCACACTGGGCGCTGGAGTCGCACACCTTGCTTTAACCTGGGTTCCACCTGGAGCATCCTGTACTCATCGAGCAAATCATTTTAACACTTCCAAACCTCAGTGTTGCTCTATGTAAAATGAGAAGTATAAAATGAATCTTACAAGGGTTTTTGCAAGGGTTTAATTTAATGTGCCTAACACAAAAAGCATGCTTAATAAGGACAGGGGGTTAGAAAGAGAGAAGGAAAGGGGTAAGGACGGAAGGAGGGGAGGAAAGGCAGGGAGGAAAAATTCCACTGTTCTAGTTCTGAGGTCTCAAATGTACACAGGTGGAATTGACAATCCTGTCTCAGTGCTCCACGTGATATTATGACACTTAATCCCACTATGCAGACCAGGAAGAGTTTTCCTAGCAGGAAACAGGAGGATATGAGCACCTGTAATGTAAAGCTTCAGCCACAGGCACACAGGTAATCAAACCACAACCCCCCAAACAAACTGCCGAACTAAGCATGATAGAGGGCCGCCGAGGTCCCTGTCAATAGCGGCTGCCACTCGGTCATTTGTTTTGTGGTTGTGAGAGCTGTCTGCCTGGCAAGCTGGAGCCAGGGTCAAGGTTTGCAATGGAGGGACTTGGGGGAGAAAAGCTTAAAGATGAGAAAATGCCACCCAGTGCCTGAAGCTGTCCCTGCATGGGTTGGAGACAGACACTGTTCCTTGAAGCAGCAGAACATCCTTGAGGCAGAGTGGGGTACAAATGGGGAGAGTCCCTCTCCAGAACAAGGGTTCTTGAACTTGAGCCTGCATTAAGATCTTCTGGAGGGCATATTAAAATACAGAATGCTGGGTCCCACCCCTAGAGCACCTTTTTCAGCATGTCTTGTGAAGGGACCTGAGAATTTGCATTTTAACAAGCCCAGATGATGCTGCTGAGCTAGGACCACCCTCTGAGAACCACCAATATAAACATATATCTTCAAGGAATTGATCATAGGCCTTGCTCATGCAAGTGGCAGAGTATAGCAGTTAAGAGAACAGAAAAGCATGGGCTCAAATCTCAGGTGCACCCCTGAGCTGTGTGTGACCTTGGGTAGGTCACATGACCTCTGCTTTCCCATCCGTCAAATAAAAAGAGGATGCTCCAGCTTACTTAAAAAGGTGCAGGCAGATGTCGGCTGAAGGCTCCACTAGGACTAGAGGATCTACTTCCAAGACTGAAATCCTGAGTCCTGGCTGACAAGCTGGTTCTGGCTGACTGTTAGCTGGAGGACCTCAGGATCTCACTACGTGGGACTCCCACGGGCTGCTTGAGTGTCGTCACAACCTGGTGGCTGGCTTCTCCTCAGGAGAGCAACCCCAGAAACAGGCAGAAGTTGCCCTTTGTGACCTAGCTTTGGAAGCCACCCATCACGTCAGCTGCATTCTCCCAGTGAAACAGGGCAGCTCTGACTCACATGGCAGGAGACTCCCTAAGACCGTAGGGGGCCACCCTAAACCCGAAGCAAGTCATGTCCCTTCTCCAGACCTCAGTTTCCTCATCTGAAAAGTGGGAAAATGACTCCCACTCACATGGCCCCATAGAGAACCAACCTTCCCCTCCCTTCTACAGAAACCTTGGACTTCTTTTTCCTCCTCAGAGGTGCTGCATTGCTTTCTTAGGGCTGCCATAATGAAGCACCAAAGCTAAGTGGCTTAAACAGAAATTTATCCTCCCAGTTCTGGGGACTAAAAGTCCACAATCAAGGCATCAACAGGGCCATGCTCCCTCCAAAGGATCTAAGGGGGAATCTGCTCCACTTCTCTCTCTTTGTCTCAGGTGTTGCCAGCAGTCCTTGGCTTGTAGACCCATCGCTCCGATCTCTGCCTCTGAGGTCCAGGGCCTTCCCTTGTGTGTCCTGACATCATTTGCTCTTTGTGTGTCTGTCTTCTTTGTCTCTGTCCTCTTCTCATAAGGACACCAGCTATACTGCATGGGGCTCACCTTCATGACCTCATTTAAACTCGGTGCCATCTACACAAGATAACTCCAAATATGGCCCCATTCACAGCAGTGGAGACTTCAACATACATTTTTGAAGGACACAACATGCACCCACAACATGCACCAAGTTCATTTCCACCGCAGACCCTTTGCAGGATCTGATCCCTCCCCACAGGATTCTCCTCCCTTCTCCCCAGCTCTCTGAATGACTGGCTCCCTTTCATCATTCAGTCTTCAGCCCCACATCAACTCCTCAGAGAAGCTGTCCCTAAGTCCCCCACTGCCACTAAAGTAGCCCCACTGTCACCCTCTCTCATTCTGCTTCATGTTCTTCAGAAAAACCCAAACAACCTAAAAATTAAATCATTCATTCCTTCATTTAGCTGTTTTCTGAGTGTTTCTCCCATGAGAACAGAAGATCCTAAAAGCTCCTAGACCCTCCCTGGGAATGGGGGCTGTGTCTGTCTCTCTCCCAGCGTATCCACAGCCCCCAGCCCAGCCCATGGCACGTAATAAGTGTTCAATGAATATTTTTTGAGTGAATGAATAAAATCACAAACAAAGGCTGAGGTGCCTGAGCCGCAAGGCCCCTAGCCCAACATCCCGTCTGTCTGGGCCTTCATTCCATGTGTTTCCCACTCGAGGCAGCACCGCCAAGCCCAGCTGCCACTCAGAAGGGTCTCCAACTGTCATGTTTCCTAATCAGTCACCTCATCTCCCCTCCACACCTGTGTCACACTTGTAGAAAAGCTCCAAGTCCCCACAGCCGTGTTTACCACCAATTTGAAATTATCTATCACTCAGCCTGCCTCCTTCATCTGCCCATCAATCTTATCACCTGTGGAAGGAGTGGGCCTGGGGGGCCACTCTCTCTGCTTGCCTTTGTCTCCTACAGGCATCAATTTTCCTCACTTCTGGCCGGCGGACCCTCCTGTCTCGAGCTGCCTGGCCCCTTCCTCTGTTCTGATGGATGTTTCTGGATGGACGGTCCCTGGCTGCCTACCTTCTTTGCATCCCTACACCAGAGCCCTCACCCCTCACACCCACCCCAGCTGAGCCCAACCTGAGGGCAGGGTCCCCAGAACATCCCCGTGGAGCTCAGGACAGGAATATGCCCAGCTCCAGGCTCAGGGGACCCATCCCCTGCCTCCTGGGAGCAGCACTGAATTTCCTGTCTGCAGAAAATCCAAAGCCTTTGCTCGCCTTCCCTGTAAAGAAGAAGGAAGGCCCATTTCCTGTGTGCCTGCTGTGTTCCAGGTACCTTAAATGCATTACCTTATTTCGTGCTTCACAATCTCGTGGAGCAGGAGCTGTTACAATTACTCCCATTCTATAGCTGAGAAAACTGAGGCTCAGAGAAGTACAGTGACTTGCCCGAAGTAACCCAACAAGAGGATGACAGAGCAGGGCTTT
The DNA here is from genome assembly GCA_963573935.1 of Arctocebus calabarensis. Classification (NCBI taxonomy): domain Eukaryota; kingdom Metazoa; phylum Chordata; class Mammalia; order Primates; family Lorisidae; genus Arctocebus; species Arctocebus calabarensis. The sequence goes on from CAUYON010034496.1 coordinate 10,530, forward strand.
AAATAAGGGTATAGCCAACTCTAAATCCATGTTGTCACCACCGTCTCAACAAGAGAAGTCTTGCTGTTAAAACACCAATCCTTTATTCCTTTAGTTCTAAGAAAAGAAATTGGGTTTTTTTATTGTTGGGGATTCATTGACAGTACAAAGAACCAGGTTGCATTGATTGCTTTTATTAGATAAGGACCCTCCTGCAGTTGGTATGCCCCCAAAAGTTGTATCCCACCCCTTGACCCAACAGTTCCCAGCCAGGGGCAATTTTGCCCCCATCAAGGGACATCTGGCAATGTCTGGAGACATCTACTGGGTAGCGGATGGGGACACTGATCTCATGACAGGTTAATTATCCAGCCTCGAATGCCAACAGTACAGAAGTTGAGAAACTCTGCTCCAGATCACACTGCCGAGGAGCTCTCTGCGATGGTAGAAATGTTCTGGATATGTGCCATCCAGTATGGTAGCCCAGGGCCACATGTGGCCTTGAGCACTGGAAATGCCTTGAGCACTTGAGCACTAGCCAGTGCAGCCAAGGTGCTGAACTTTTCTTAGTAGTACATTTCAATTCATTTCAAGTTAAATACCCACCTGCAATGCATGGCTACCTAATGGGAAAGACCAGCTTTAGGCCATTTTAAAATGGGTCAATCCTTCCTATTCTTAAAGATGGTTTTAAAGACCTGGATTGAGGAGTAAAGAAAAAAAATAGAAAGCAGAACTTGAGCTTCCTGACAGCATCCAATTTGACTTTTCACACCTGAAGAAAAAGAGGCAAAGACAGAGAGAGAGAGACCCAAGAAAAAAGGGACTAACCAAGGCAATGACATTAACCAACAAGCACACGACAGTGATGAGATGTCTGACCTTGCCAAATTTCTTTGCTACTCTGAGCCTCAGTTTGCCAATCTGTGAAATGGGGAAACTGTACTTAACACATGGCTGTTTTGTGGTTTATGGGTTGTCCTGTAAGAGCTAACAATAACAGTGCCTGGATGTCATCATTTCATCTTCATTATCACCACAACCCGCTGAGGCAGAGCAGAGGCAAAAACTAGACAACCCTACTGAAGCTGAGGCTACCTAGATGTGGAGTGGCTTGTCCAAGGTCACACAGCCCTTAGGCAAAGCAAGAACAATGTTGGGACTCACACTCTAGGTAGGGTTTATGCCTCCAGCCAGCAACTTGGCACTCAGGCCTAATGGGGTCAAGGTGAAGGTCAGAGACATGGCAGGGGACAGGAAGGAGATCGACCATATCACACCAGCCCCAGAATAACAGCTACCATGGCCCCAGAATAACAGCTACTTCACATGTGCTCACCCTTAGTGCAAAAGCCTGGGAGGGAGGTGCTCTTACTACCAAAGAGGTAGCCGAGATATAGAAAGGCTTAGTATTTGGCCAAGTTCACACACTTGTCAGTGATGAGCTTGGGCACTCCTATCTCCTACCCCTCCTTCCTGCCCAGGCATCTGGCTCTAGAAGTTCCCGTACTGTGAGACCCTGGGGTTAGGAGGTGATCAGAGGGGTCTGAGACAGGCCAGACTCAGAAGGGACTTGCTGAGGTTTTTCTCAGAGTGGAAACAGCAATTTGGATGTTGAAACTGAGATTAGAAGGTGAGAAATTCAATAGAAAAGACTGAGGGAAGGATTGACCCTGCCCAGGAGAAATTACAACCTTCCCATGACTCTCCCCCATGAAAACCAAAGACATGAGCTCCTGGGAAATGAGCGAATCTGAAAAAAAGGTCACAACCAGCTGGGTTACCGAGGCTGTGAAGGAAGACAGGCAGCTGACCACTGTGAACCAGAGAAGGCTTCCTGGAGGAAGAAGCTCGAAATAGATCTTGAAAGAAGGAAGATGTCCCCTTCAGCAGAGTAATTCTAAGTCAAAGAACCCATGTTCAAGTCCTGGTTCCAGCACATATTGCTGTGCAATCACCAATAAGCATCGCCCGCTCTCAGTTTCCTCATCTATAACCTGGAACTAACCATTACATCTACTCTGCAAGAATGTTATGTAGAAATCATGGACAGGAAAGGCTTTGCGAGTTGCATCACAACCCAGCAGTGGGTTTAGGAAAACAGAGTCAGGTGGACAGACCGGGGTTCAGTTCAAGTTTGGCTGCACTCAACCTGACCGGTCCCTGAGCCTCTCTGAGCCTCAGTTTGCTTACCTGTAAATTGGGGATAATGAAAATATCTGCCTGAGGGTGACTAAATGAGGCAATGTAACACAGGTAAATAAATGAACACACCATAGTGTAAGTGCTCAGGAAACGTGAGTCATTCTTGTTTTACTTAACGAGCACTTATGTGGCACCCACTCTGTGCCGGCTACTTTTCACGGTGCTCTGCTCATTCTAAGTACTCCAACCTGGAACGGCCCTGTGAGGACAGTAAACCATCAGGATGAGACCAGGAAAACACGCACCACTTTCAGTGTGAAAACAGAGAGAAACCAAAGCTAGAAAGGAGCCCCAGGCAGCATTTCCACCCCCAGGGTGGAGGGACAGCAGAGGAAGCAACGTTCCCAGAGCCCAGCCGAGCCGCAGGTCTCCCAGCAGAGCCAGAACCACAGGCGGGAGCATCCAGGGGTAAGGCAACTCCAGAGGCTGCTGCAGGCAGGGAGAGAGGCAGAGAAGTGCCTGGCTTCTCCTCCTCCACCGGACCGTGCCTCCATGGGTGGGACACGGCTGACACGAGGGGGACCAGGCTGCAGCCCTGGGGACAGGAACAGAGCAGCGAGCACAACTGAGGGCAGTGGCCCCACCATCAGCACCAGAGGGACTCTCATTAGCCCATCCCACAAAAGAGGGCACAGAAACACACACATACACACAAGAAATTCAGCAACTTGCTGAGGTCACAAGGGCCCCTCTTAACCCAACTGGTGAGTCTGTGCGCATGACCGCTAAGCCACCCGGACGTGGTGTAAGCGTCTGCTTCTACAGATGCCGGTAGTACGATGCCAAAGCCCCTCTTGTGGGTTGAGAGACCAAGAGGGTGGGAGTCCCGCTGCAGGAGAAGGCAGGCAGGAACTCAAAGGCGGGCGGAGGAGTGGGGATCTGACCTGAAGGAGGACAGGGCCCAGGCGACCAGGAAAGGAGACAGCCACCTTCCCCAGAACCGCATTAGCAGCGATTTCCCGAGGTGAAGGGGGACGGGAGGCGCTGGCACAAATGTTGCCCATTTGTAATCGCAAAGCAAGCATTTTTCCATCCCTTAATGGGGGACCCAACCAATCCGCGAAACACCCTATTTCTCTTTGTCTTTCCCCTGCCAAGTCAGCAGGCTGACTGATCTCCCCCGGGTGATTAATTTTCCCCTTGACACCCTGGGGAATGAGACATTTGTCCCAAGGGTAGAGAGACAAAGAGGCAGGGCTGAAGCGTAGCTGTCACAGGCCTGGCCCACCTTCCTGGGCATCCCGGCAGGGGAGCAGGGGTTTATGGGGTTAGGGCGTCCCGGGGGAGAGTTTCCCCAGCCTAAGGTTTAGCAAAAGGAAATAGCAAAGGCAGAAAGGAAGCCCCAAGACAGTGAATCAGTGGATGTCAAAGTCCCACTGGGAAAGGAAACGGAATTTGGGGTGGACTGAGTTCAGGCCAGGTTTTAACAGCCTAATGGGCTATTTTACTTCCTAAATTACTTAGTTTCTGGATCAAACCAATTAGAAAATAGTCCAAGTGTGGTCATGGGGCAGGAGCTATGTAGAACATATGTTATCTCCGGGTCTCACTTCTTTCTGCCCTGGAATTAAGGCCGAGTAGTTGCAAGCTATAGTCATGTATAAATAGGTAGTACTTGGAGCCAAACTCCTGAGTTCAAGTCCTTTCTAGCTCTGGCCACTTTCTAGCTCTGAGATTTGGGGCAAATTGCCTAACCTCTCTGGACCTCTGTTTCCTCATCTTTTAAATGGGGCTAATAATTTCACTTACCTCATGAGTTGGGAAGTCTTCGATTTTAGATAACCTTAGCCTTATAAATGTGCCCAGAGCATAGTGAGTGCTGTAGACTCTTTACATTTATAAGTCTGGGCAAAATGAGCTGTCTCTTCAACTGGTGTCATTTTCCAATGTCCCCAAGTATGATTCTTGCCAGACTGGAAGAGCACTTTTAACAATAATTGACTTAATATGTGTTGTTGTTGTTTTTTTTCAGACAGAGCCGCAAGCTGTCACCCTGAGCGTAGAGAGCCGTGGCATCACAATTCACAGCAACCTCCAACTCCTGGGCTGAAGCGATTCTCTTGCCTCAGCCTCCCAAGTAGCTGGGACTACAGGCACCCACCACAACATCCAGCTATATTTTGGTTATAGTTGTCATTGTTTTTTGGCGGGCCCAGGCTGGATTTGAAACTGCCAGCTCTGGTGTATATGGCTGGCGCCTTAGCCACTTGAGCTATTGGCACCAAGCCTATTTATTTATTTTAAGACAGAATCTCACTTTGTTTCTCTTGGTAGACTACTGTGGTGTTATAGCTTACAGCAACCTCAAACTTATAGGCACAAGTGATCCTCTTGCCTCAGCCTCCCACATAGCTGGGACTAAAGGCACTGGCCACAATGCCCATCTATTTTTAGAGATGAGGTCTCACTCTTGCTCAGGCTGGTCTTAAACTCCTAAGCTCAGGTAATCCACCCTCCTTGGCCTCCCAGAGTGCTAGGATTACAGGTGTGAGCCACTGCACCTGGCCTCGTATGTGTATTTAAATGGATTCTAGCTTTGACTTCAATTTATTTTAGAAGGCAACTTTTCATCCTGACCTTAAATGGAAAATCACTACAATATCATCATATGAAGGTAACCAGAAAAATAAATATCACCAAAAGAAGACAGTATATTATTAAATTCTAGCTAGTCCCTGTTGTCTGCCGGAGGACCCAGGCCTGGGCCTGCTCTCTCGTGTTATGAAGGGAGCCTAGGTCATGTTGGAACGGAGTGAAAGGCTTTGTCCTAGGTGGAAGGCAGAGGATTGAGAGAGGAAGGAGAAGGGAGCAATTTTCTCACCATGAGATTCGGGGTCAGTAACGCCCTGTGCACACAGCAGTGAAAATCCTCTCATGGAGCCCAGGGTCGCATCTCACCCCGTGGGCCACATCACCCTTGGGATGATCCAGCCCTGACTTTAGGTTAGTCACATCTTTGGGTCTTGCTGCCGAGGCTGAGAAGCTGCAAGGGTTTTCCCAAACAGGTTGGTGGAGTTTCAATATTCAACCGAGGACTGGCAAGGGTTTGAGTTAGGTGTCCCCCGAGTTCCACCTTGGTTTCCCAAAGAATGAAACAAAAGCCAAAGATGTGGTGCTTCCTGCTGCCCTTCCTATCCATCAAACAAGATCATCCCGTGGCCACTAAAATCAGCGGGCTGGCATGCCACCTGGAACAAACTCACGTTTGGAGAGAAGACGGTGCTCTGAGTCACACGCTGCCCTTCCCGCCCTGTGCCACGCGCCCACCCCTCCAAGCAAGAGTGTGGGAGGGGACCCATGCTGTCACCCAGTGGATTGCCTCAAGAAACATATGTGAGACCAATTATGTCCAACAGGAGCTTTGGGGTTCTCATTTGAAATCCATTAACAAACATATATTGAGCACCTACCATGTGCCTTGTTGAACTCTCCGCACCCACAAGAGCCTAGTGTGTAGATAAGCAAATGTTTGTTGAGGGAATAAATGGATGAATGAAATGAATTGATCAGATGGATGGATGGATTATTTAAATATTATAATTGAATAATGAAATAAATAACTGGTAGATATGTCAGGGGGTTGTCAAAAACATCAGAAACTCACTCTGGCTAGCTTAATCAGACAGCAATTACTGGACAACTACTAAGAAGCTTCCAGAAATCATCAGAAGGTAAGAGGACCAAGCTCGGGAAGCAGGCAAAAGCAAGGGAGGCTGGCACCACGAGACGAAACCCAGGGAGGCATTACAGGAGCTGTCTACATGGTCTGCCCCTCCTCTGGACACTGGATCACTGCCAATGGACGCACAGTGATGTCATTGCTGGACACCTTTGCCACTGGACACTAGACACCTCAACCATGAAAAGGAGCTCCGACACCTTCCTGTTGCTTTGACTCCCACCCTCCAGATTCAAAGTCCCACGTAAGGGTATGGCTGGGTCCCAAGTGCTAAGGGTAGAGAGAAGGACATCTGGCCCCTCTGGCCTTCAAGATTCACTGGAAGGAAATCCCTCCAAATGAGAAGTAAATGAATGAATTTGCATGTTAATTAGATATACAGGTGGGTGTATGGATCAAAGGACAGACAAATGAATGGATGGACTGACAGATGGACAGATGAATGTTGGCGTTGAAACACCTTCTTAGTAAAGTATCACAAGAATGGAGAAGCAAGTATCCAATGTACTCAATTTTATTATGAAGCCAGTAGATGATCTAACACACGCCCACATAGGAGAAAAACTTAATTCTATTCAAGTTGGGGGGAGGGAGGGGAGGAGGAGAAGAGGGGGTTTAGAGTGCCTCACTTAAAGGGCACAAGGTAGGGGTGTATGGCACACCTTTGGGTGTGGGACACAACTACAAGAGGGATTCTACCTCAATTCAGAAATTGTGACCTGGTTATCTGTACCCTCACAATAACCTGAAAAAAATCTATCTGAAAAAAAACAGATGAATGATGGACGGATGGATGGATGCTAAAGGTGAGGGATAGAAGGAAATAAAGGGAGATTACAAAAGACCGCTAGAGGATTTATGGATGAACAGGAAGAAAGCAAAGAGGAAAGACAGGAAGGGAGAGAAGGAGAAAGGAAAGAGGATGAATGGATGAATGAATTATGAATGAACATGCATGGATGATTAATAATAAAAAGAATAGAAGAGGACAGACAGAAGGATAGGTACAGGGAAAGTCTTGAAGAGCAAAATAACTACTAGAAGTTCCAAATATATTGAAGGAGATGCTGAGAGCTGAGGGACGGTCTAGGAGGGTTGTCCTCCTCAAGGACAGACTAAGGCACACACTGTATGTCAGGCTGCCCTGGCAATGGCCTCCCTCCCCACTGTCCCCTGCACACATTGCTCTCCTACCACTACGCCCTTCTCAAGTGGTTCCCTCATGTGGAATCCCTTCCTTGCCCCTCTATGGTTCCATGTCCTACTCATCCTTCTGGTGGGGTTCAAGGCCATCTCATCCAAGTGACACCAAGCTACCTCCTAGTGCTGGCAGCCTCCAGGGAGCTTAACATGAGTTTCTCTGTGTTCTAAGTGGGAGCGTGTACTTGAAAAGCACTTTGCAATCTGGAAGCAGCAGGCAAGGAATAGCTGGCACAAGAGATGAGTGATGTCATTGTCACTATATGCTAGACGCTGTCTTGAGCTCCTCTAAATGCTGTACATGATTGAAACCTCACAATAGCTTTCCAAACCCCAGCCCCTATAGATGACAGCAGAGAGCTCAGAGAGGTTGAGTAACTTGCCTGAGGGTCCACAGCTACCAAGTGGCAGAGTTGGGACTAGAATCCAGGTTCGAGTATTGCTCTGGCACTTATATGGCTGATTACCTGAGTGGCTGATTCACTGTAATGTGTCTATGTCTTATTAGCTTCCTCCAACGAGACTGAGAGAGGAAGTGGGTGTCAAACTCTCTGTAAGTCCAGTACCCAGGCCAACAACCCCACTAAGTGAGCCATCAAAACAAGTTGCCCTAGGGTGGGCGTAGTGGCTCACACATATAATCTTGGCATCTTGGGAGCAAGAGGCAGGAAGATCCTTGAGGACAGGAGTGTGAGACCAGTGTGGGCAACTTGGTGAGACCTTGTCTCTCCAAAAAGTTTTTTTAAAAAATTAGCTAGAAGAAAATTAGAAAGTTAGAAAATTAGAAGTGATAGCATGTGCCTGTAGTCCCAGCTACTTCAGAGGGCAAGGCAGGAGGATCACTTAAACCCTGGAGTTCAAGGCTGCAGTGAGCTATGATGGTGCCACTGTACTGCAGCTGGGGTAACACAGTGACACCCTCCCTCATGAAAAAAAAGAAAAGAAAACAGAAGAGAAGCAAGTTGCCCTGGAATCTTAAGAAAAGTCGCATCCTCTGTAACCCTTCATTTCTTCCTAAATGCACATTCGTGATTTCCCACCCTAAAATCCATGGGTATGAAAATACATAAATAACTAAATAAAATCCATGGGCATGAGCTCCATCCCCTAAACTGGAAAACACTGTGCTCATTCCCACTTTAAGATCTTTGCATCTCCAGCTCCCTCCACCCAGAATATTCTACCCCCAGATCATTGTTGCATAAGTGACTCAAATACATCTGTACAGAAAGTAACTTTACAAAATGTATTCACAGTGACTGACCCCATAAAATAGGACTTAGTCCCATTTTAGAAATGAGGTGCTCGAGAACACAGGCTGCCTTAAGTTCACAGGGGAAATGCAGATGTCACATCTTTCCCAGCCTGGGGTGGGAGTAGGGGGGAGTGGAGACAGGACAGAAACAAGGTTTGGTTTTGCACAAGCCTTTCTAATCCAAAGCAAACAAATAAAGCTGGGAAAGAGAGAAGATGGAAGCGGGCACTCCCCCACACCAGTGCCCAGCGCCAGCTCAGGGGGTTCTAATTGCCTTAGGAACCACCTGGTCTCCATTTAGCAGAAAACTGCCCCCTTAGCTTGGCGCAGTGGCAGCGGGGCGGCAAAGGGACATCAGGTGCTTCTTGGCTAGGAACAGAGAGGAGCTGGGGCTTGTGCCTTTGGCCAGCCGGGGCGCTCACCGTGGGGTGGACCAAGTGGGCCAGACTCAAGGTTCCTTTCCTGCTGGACAGAGAGGGGCTGGCGCACCATGTTACTGGGGTTTTGTTTTCTTCCTCCTGCTCCTGGCAGGGGAGGCTGACAGAGTTGGCTGCAAGCCCTGTCCCTGGAATTTGCCATCTCAATTAGGACCCAAGATGATCAAAACACCTGACAGGAAGAGAAGAGAGAGTCAGGAAGAGGGGCAGGGTGGGAGAGCTGCGGGCTGCACCTCCAGGAAGCAGAGACTAGAGAGGAATCAGAGGAGGCCCCATGAATCCTCCAGAGCTTCTGTCCTTTCCTGTCCCTGAGGGGGTGGGAGTGTACCCTGCCTCTCTGAGAACTCTCACCAGTAAGCCTTACTTTCAGTACATACCTACAATGTGCCAAGTGGGTGCTAAGTATTTTACAAGTGTTATCTACATCTTCCTGGCAACCTTTACAAAATAAGCATTCATTCTTTCATTCGTTCATTCATTCATTCCTACAAGTATTTCTTGAACACACACAAACCAAGGATTGTTCTCCCTCCTGAATATTGGCCGGGGATCTTTCTAAGCACTCACCATCCTTGACCCCCATGGAGTTTATACTCTAGTGGGAGAGGACAGGCAAATCAATAAGTAACAAGTTAACTAAATAGCCTAAGTGTTTTAAACAGCGTTTGAGGGCGCCTCTGTAAGGAGGCAAGCAATGTTAGAGCAGAGACCTGCATAAAGTGCTGTGTGCAAGTCAAGTGCATGGGGGAAGAGCAACCTAGGCAGAAGAAACCATCAGTGCAAAGGCCCTGAGGTGGGGAAGGAGCTGGTGGCTTTGGGTGCTGGCCAAAGGACCACATGGCTGGCACACAGAGAACATTGAGGTGCGGTAGAGGGCAGGAGCAGAGAGCTAGCAAGGCTGGGCCTTGCAGCTGTGGGAGGAAGGTAGGCCATGGAGGGACTGAGCAGGGTGACATCATCTGACGGAGACCTTATGAAAAACCTTCTGGCAGTGTGATGGGGAAGGGCAGGGGGCGGGCTGAAGCCAGGAGCCCAGTGAGGAAGGTGAGAGAAGATGCAACCTTGGACCAGGGGATGGCAGCAGGGAGGAAGAGAAATATTTGCCTTGGGATACAATCTGGAAGTAGAGTTGACAAGAAAGAACACTCTTCACTCACGCATGAGCAAAGGGAGGCTCAGAGAGCAAGCAAGTCCTGGGCCTTCCTGAAAGCTTCCCAGTGAGTTGACAGAACTGGAACCAATACCCAGAATTCCCCGATGAAAGCCTTCTTCTCTGCTCCCCAAGTCACCATCTGAAAACAGGAGGCTTTAGATACCAGGTATGGTGACTCATACCTATAATTCTAGCGCTCTGAGAGGCCAAGGCAAAAGGATCACTTGTGGTCAGGAGTTCAACATCAGCCCGAGCAAGAGACCTTTGTCTCCACTAAAAATAGAAAAATTAACTGGGCAGCCTCACAGTGCCTGTAGTTTCAGCTACTCGAGTGGGTTAGGCAGGAGATCACTTGAACCTCGGAGTTTGAAGTTGCTGTGAGCTATGATGATGCCACTACACTCAGGCCTCAGAAAACAAAAAACAAAACAAAAAAACAGAAGGCCTTAAAGTTTTTCTGAGAAGGAAAAGAGAGGAAATATTTTAAGCTCTGCAGGCTGTACAGTTTATGTACCAACCATTCAACTCTGCTGTTACAGCTCAAAAGCTGCGGTACATGACACGTCAACAAATGGGCATGGCTGTGTGCCAATAAAACTTTATTTACAAGAACAGGTGGCTGGCTAGCCCAGGGGCAGGGGTTTGCCAGCTCTTGATCTAAAATGACTCAAGTAGACTTTCAGAAGAAGTAATGAGGAATCATTTTAAAAAGCAAAAATAACCTTATTAACTGATTTAGGTTAATGGGACAGAACTTCTGTGGCCTGAGAGTATCAAAACGCCTACTGCAAAGAAATGGTAACTCAGGCATTTGACTTAAGATGGAAACTTCCTGCTCCACTAGGAAGCCCTGACTTAAAGTCACTGGGGAAAAGGACTGAGAAGGAGTCCTTGCCAAGAGGTATCTGGCTGAGAGAGGATCTGAGGAGGTGGGGGATCTACTCCCCTCCCAGCACCATTAGCATCACAGATGTGCAGGCTGGCAACGCCTCCAGACCATTGGCACTCCGCGAGGGTCCCAGGAGAGAAAGCAGGACACAGATGCTATTCTGGAGCCTAAAATGGGTTGGAAAAATGGACACAGCGCCCGGGGAGAGAAAGTACCCCTGGGGCTCCCTGTTCCTCTGTATTAAGGAGGGTTGGCAATACTTGCAAAGCAGTAGTTGCTGTTTTCATTTTGGTGTGATTTTGTGCATGCGTTTGTTTAGGGCAGGAGTTGGTGTTATTTCTTTGAATTTGTTAGTTGGTTTAACAAAGGCACTCAGCAACACCTGGGTCTTTGTGCTGCTCCTGTCACTTGGCGTGAGACTTTGATTGCATCACTTGGGCTGTCTGAGCGTTGGACGCCTTCTCTGTGAGTTGAGTGAGACCTAATCAAGATAGAAGTGGCATCTCATGGGTTAGCCCCATGCCTCCCGACCGTGCCCAAGCAGCAGGCGCCGATGCCCAGGGCTCGTGCCCAGAGGTTATACAGTAATCCATACAGGACAGGAAGATGGGGCTTGGTCACCTGTATGTTTACAAGCTGCCCAGCTGATTCTCACATGTCACCAGGATCAAGAACTACTCAATGTTCTACATAGATTTCAGGAAATGGCTCTCAACTGGGGCAGTTTGAACCACAGGGGATGTTTGCCACTGTACGGAGATATTTGGGCTGTTGCAGCGGGGGGAGGGGGCAGCGTGCTCCTGGCATCGTCTAGTGGCCAGGGATGCTGCAGTACAACTCCCTGTGCACAGAACACCCTCCTCTGCACAGGGACACACACACACACACACACACACAACAAAGAGACACCACTTGTGCCGGGCTGAGAAATTGCATGGGAGGAATTGTTACACAGGGTGGTGGGGTTGAGGCAGGTAACGATCTAAACAGGAAATTCTGATGCCCAAGTTTCAGCAGGTCTCAGCTCAAGTGCAGACTCCCCTGTGGAGCCTCTCCAGGTGTCCCCAGGTGCTGGTCTCCCATAGCACCGCACCAAAGGATGTCAGGCAGGGACCACTGAGGACACTAGAAGCCACTCCAGGTATCGGCCACAGAGGAAAGGATGCTGCAGGGACTGGGTACTCTGGTGACAAGGAGGCTAAAGCCCAACAGGGAACAGAGAGGAGATGTCCAGAGATTAGCAAGAGCAGGAAGCTGCTGCCGCCCTAATCTAAGGGGCAAAGGAAGGGGTTGCTGTCACCAGAGCCTCAGAAGAAAACTAGAACGATAGTTGGCAGATTTCCATGGAAGGGGAGACGCAGCCATGACCAGAGAAAGCGCCCATGGTAGACAAAGATGGCGACAAAGGCCGCGGCTTCTCCCTTCCTCCAGCCTCAGCCCTGACAGTGCCTCCCACTAGCTGACCCAGGAGGCTGAAGCAGCGGCCCTCACAGCAGCACCGCCCTAGGCAGGTGAATGGCAGGGAAGAGCTCTGAGGACAAAGCACCTTCTGAGGAGCCACCGCGTCCTACATCATGTCCCCCAGAACTCTCAGGCTGGGCTCTCACTGGCCACTTGTCTGTCTGCCCCACATGACCGTCTCATTCATCTTCATGTGACAACATATGAGAGGGCCACATCAAGGTTGGACGCACCCCCACCCCGTGCTCCTTGCTGCCTCCATTCTGAAGGAGCTCCAGAGGGGGGACTTTCGGAAGCCAACATCAGGGCGATGCCCTGAGCACCTGCTAGCTCCCAACCCAACCCAGTGCTGCAGCTTTGAGTGTTCAGAACTCAAATATAAGGTGACAATCAAGACAAACAAGGTCTCTGCCCTTAGGGAGCTGCCATTTCAGTGGGAGATAGAAGTAAACAAAAGCATTCAATAAGCTCAGATAACTCTAAGTGCTGGGATCCAAAGCAATCAGGAAAATGGGGTGGAGGACGTTTCCTGCAGAGGAGTCAGTGAAAGCTTCTCCCAGGTGATAACTTAAGCTGAGAGGCAGAGGGAGGACTCACACAGCTTTCGCAGGGAAGGGCATGCCAGGCAAAAGGAACGGCAAGTGCAAAGGGCCTGAGGTAGGAGCACACTTGATATGTTCGGAGAACAATAGAAGCCGGAGTTGTTGGAGCCCGAGGCCAAGATTACGTAGGGTCTTATTGTTGAGGGCCACAAATTGGGCTCTAGTTTAAGAGAGAAGTTGCTCCCCCACCTCTAGTTTAGGCAAGGGAGCAGCATGATTTGATTCCTGTGTTTGTAAGATCACTCTGCCTGTGTGTGGAGATACAGGCTTAGCTGAATAAATAAGTCACACTGTCATTGGTTCACTTGGATTTTATACAGACTAGTAAATTCGCCCTGCCCCTCCCAACAGGGAACCGTTATAAGGTTGTCAACCCTTTAACTCACCAAAATTGAAAATGTTAAAAAAAAAAAAAAGGAATAAAGAAAAGAAAGAACCACTGGCTCCCATAATTTGATAATAGAATAGACTTTTTAGCACACACACACACACAAAAGAAAAAAACTAGGAAGGACAAAATCTCAGAATAAGGGACAGTGGTCTGTATGAAATACATTTAGCTTTGTGCAAAGCTTCCTCTTTTACACTGACTTTCTCATTTTCCCTGAGGACAGGTGGCTGCATCATCAGGCCCTGGTCTACCCTGCCGCCCCCAGCACTGTCCAGATCAGAGGAGGAGCCAGAGTGGAATGAAGCCTGGTTCTCAAGGAAGGGCTGTGACAAAGCCCTATTTTCACCCAAAGTCCTTTTGATAAGCCTAAAACTATCTATAGGGAGGTCTGAGGATAGGTCATCAGCTTCCCCCACCCCAGGGTGCCTTCCCTAAGCCTGAGAATCCCTGAATCATAAAAGGCTCCTTGGGAACTTTGTTTCTATTACAAATAGTAAAAATTACCGCAAATATTTATTGAGCACTCCTATGTTCCAGGCACTGTTCCAAGAGCTTTATATATGTCAGTTCATTTAATGATGACAAAACAATTGCAATGCATTATAACACACAGATACTATGATTACATATTATATAATTAGTATTATGTGCATTATATATAACATACATATACTATGATTACATTTGATATATAATATGCATAGTATTATATAATAATAAGAACACTATAAAGCAGGAGCCTCAGTTTTGTGATGGGAAACCTGCCTCACAGAGAGGTTAAGTAACTCACCTATGGTAACACAGCACACATGTGGTAGAGCCAGGATTCGAACTTATGTGGTCTGACCAGTGATGTTAATTTTTTTTTTCATTTGGCTGCTTAGGTTTTTCTCCTTCACTTTTCAAATATAAAATGACATTATAATGTTGAATAAACTTTTTCAAAATGCACACTTTCCTCCAAGATCCCTCTTCCAATTCGTCTTTATTCATCCAGCAGGAATGGGCACTGGGGGTGGCCCTACCACTGCACTGTGGGGGGAGGACACATGGGGCAAAGACCTAGGGGTGTGCTGATGCGGAGGTACAGGGGCGGAGTGGGGAGAGGTCCCAAGGGCCACCAAGAAGGACTTGGAAAGCCAGGATGTACTCAGGCATCTCATCAAGGGCGCCCAAGCCCCAGTCTTTGGGCTCAGGTCTGAAGTGGGGGTAGGAATTGGCTAGGCCAGAGCATCTTAACCCACTTGAGGCTTCAGAATCATGGGGGCAGCCCCAGAGAAACTCCTTCAGCTGGTCTGGGCTGAGACTCGAGGTTTGATCGTGTTAAACTGGCCCAGGGGAGTCTAATGTTCAGGCAAAGTTAGGAAACACAGGGCTGGATAAACAGAGGGAGAAGAGCTTCCAGGTCAGGCAGCCACAAAGAGGAGGAAAGAAAGGAGAGGCGGAGGAGATGCGGCCAAAGTGCTCCAGCTGTGGTCCTGTGGGCCATGGCAGGAAGTTGGGTTTTAAACAGGGAAGGGAAATTTTCAAGTTAGTATTTTTTAAAAGTCACTTTATTTTATTCCCCTGGGAATATGGACTAGATTAGCTGCAGATTTCTCTTCCCAAAAGCAAAGCACTTTCTAAAAGCATCGGATTATGTAGACCTTTTTTGTTTTTTCAAATGTCTTTCTCTTTCATGAGTGTCAAGACCCAACCTCCAATCCCAACAATGCCCCAGGTTGCAACTCTGAGACATCTCTCAGCCTCAATTTTCCCTTCCAACCAATGGGGACAATGCGTCCTGATTCCCAGAAAAAGCAAATGAAATCTCCCAAGGACTGTTAGCGAGCACACAGTCTCCAGGAGCCTGCTCTGCAGCCGGGCACTGTGTTGGGAGCCACAGCCTCTCTCCCCAAGAAATGCAAATGCTAGTGAGAAGTTGACAAAGTGCCCTACAGCAAGAGCAGGGGCCGGGTCTGGGTCTGGGGTCTGTGCCGAGGGGGAGGATCTTCCCGGTGATGTTCACCTTCTTATCCTGCGTGTGGAGCTCAGGTGGGGCAGCAAGAACCTGGAGTCCCCAGGAGGGTCACAGGCCACCAAACAGGGCCAGAGAGAGGGCACAGGGCAGGCATGTGGTTGGGTGGACAGGGAGGTTGTGGGAGGAAGGGTGAGAGGGGCTGGGGCACCTCGCCTTCAGGAGGCTAGAGAAGGCCGGCCCGGAAGGAAGTTAGAGCACACAAAGGGAGCCAGGGCTGGCAGGAGGGGCCTAATGCAACCTTTTAAAAAACAATAAATAATAGCTCCGGTGACAAATGCATCCCCTCATCTGAATGGCGGCTGGAGAACTGGCCCCTTCTTTCTAATCACTTAATGACCCCCAAGAGGGTGGAGGGGGCTCACTCCAAGCCCCCTCCTCTCTCCCCTCCCTTCACTATAGGTCTATAAAGAGAAACTGTGCTCCTTAAAGAGGGTCATTTACAAACCCTTCTTAATGGAGGGCAGCAGAGCTCCCGGGTGACACCCTTCTGGTCCCAGACAAGGGTCATGAAAAAGGAATTGGCTTCAGAGGCCCCAGCACATGAGCTCGCCCAGCCTGGAGCAGACCGCCTGCCCCTTGTGCCTCTCTAGCTGGGAGCCCGCGGCTGGCACACTCCCATGTATTTATTATTTTCCCCCCATTGTCTGGGCCTCCCCCACCCCTGCCCGGCCTCCCCTCCCCAGCCGCCCCTCCAACCCACCCTCCGCCTGCATCCAGCCTCTCTCATAATAGCATCCTTTTCACAGAGACAAATTGTCCAGCCTCAGGGTGCACCTGAGGACTTTCGCCCCTTAACAAATGGTCTTTTAATTTTCTACCAGAAGGGCAGAGGGAAGGGGGGCTGAATCAATCACACATCCATCTTCATCATTGCTGCCGAGGGACTCTTTTTGCTGGCTGGCTGCCCCTGGGGAAGATGGGGTGAAGAGCGGATGGGGGGCACCGTTAGGAAGGGTCATGGGGGAGGGGCGGCTGCAGGGAAGCAGAACAGGGTGCCCACTATCACCCCCACCCCCATCTTTCACAGGGAGAGGCTCCCCACAGCCCTGCACACCTCTCCTCTCCTTCGAGTTTCGTTGGGAATGGAACCATCACCACCCAGGGAAGGAGGTGCTGCTCTTCTGGCAAATGGGGAAACTGAGGCCCTGTAGCTAAGGATCCTACGATGAGCCACTGACAGCAGAGATGACAAAGCCCAATTTGAAGCCCAATTATTCCCCATCTCTCACTTACTAGCTACATTCTGGCCAAATAAAATCCTTCAGCCCAAGCCTGAATCTCTCATCTGTAAAATGGGGCTAATAAGAAAGCCTGACTCCTAAGGGAATCGTGGGGACTAAGTGAGATAATCTGCAGGGTCTGCTTAGAAAGGCCCCAGGCATGGAGTGAGCACGTGATCCACGATAGCTATGTGGTCCCTGAAGATTCTTGAGCAGGCTTTGGATTTCAATCTTTCCCTACGTTAGTCTGCCTCTAAAAATAAATAAATATGTAAGTGATGTCTCCACTTAGAAATTTGGTTTCTCTGGAGTCTGGGGAGACATCTGCTTTCATGCAAGGTATATTCCTGCCTCAGGACCTTTTCACTGGTTGTCCCTCCTGGCTGCTTCCCCCAGATATGGGCCTAGCTTACTCCTTACCATCCCAGAACTGCTCAAATACCATCTTCTGAGTGAGCCTTCCTTGGCCATCCAATATAATCCTGCAACATCCCACAGTTATTTTTCTCTGGAGTGCTTATCATGATCTAATATACTCTATGTGCTTTTTATTTATCTTACAAACACTTTTCTAGCATTATCCATGTGTCAGGCAGTGTTCTAAGCACATTTCAGATACTGGTTCATTTAATCTTCATACAATCTAGGAGGTAGGGATGATTGTTTCCCACTTAACAATGAAGAAACTGAGTGGCACCCAGTGGCAGTAAGCACACCTAGAACCCAGATCATGGCTCCTACATACCATTCCCCACTAAACAGAATCAGGGCTCCTTGGAGAAACGGCTAATTACAGTGCTGGGGTGGGGCCAGCATCAGAAGATCCTGAAACATCCTGCCTGTGCAAAACAGTAAGGACATGCTCGAGAAAGATGGGGATGTGGCAAAAGGAGCCAGCCTGAGAGGCTCCCGTTGGACAAACCAGGGAAAACTTCAGGATCAAAATAAATAATATAACCCATGGAACAAGATTTTATGAGCCTATGCTGACATAAGTAAATGAATGAATGAATGAGGAATTCTCATCTTTATAGTACAAAGCCAACTAATAAAGATAGAAGGAAGATTGGAGCTAGAAAATTCTCATTTAGGAAATACCATCATCATCATTGATTCAGGCAAGAAACGTCAAACTATGCCAAACCTTGTGAGTCAACCAGATATTTACATCATCTCAAAGCATCTCTCTCCATGTGTTTTTATTAATTGCAGGCGGAAAATCCAGCAGAGACTACCCTGAGCAAATGATCCATGTTGCCATCACTCTGGGACAGAGCACCTCCCGATACAACGCACCAAGAACACAGCATTGCCTACGTAGGAGTCCTGCCAAAATGCACCATCCCAATCAAATCATTAGGACAGACTGAAGGAACGTCTTACTGAACAACTGGCCTACGTGCTTCCAGAACAGCAATGTTGTGAAACCTAAAGCCTGAGGAACTGGGTCCAGATTAAAGGAGTCTAAAAGGACTTGATGACTGAATGCAACATGTGATCCACGAATTAATTTCGCTATGAAGGACATTATCAGGACATATGGAGAGATGCGAATAAGGTCTGTAGATTAGATCATAGTATTGTATCAGTGTTAATTTCCTGGTTTTGCTTACTGTACTGTACGTATAAAAGGGATGTCTTCATTTTTAGGAAACAGATGCCAAAGGACTTAGGGGTAAAGGGACACCATGGCTGCAAATTATCCTAAGAAAGGCTCAGAAAAAATATATATATAC
This sequence comes from Arctocebus calabarensis, assembly GCA_963573935.1. NCBI lineage: Eukaryota > Metazoa > Chordata > Mammalia > Primates > Lorisidae > Arctocebus > Arctocebus calabarensis. The sequence goes on from CAUYON010034496.1 coordinate 28,757, forward strand.
TAATATATAGGGGACAGAGAAAGAAGTGTGCACAAATGTTAAAATTTAAGGTTATACTGGAGTTTTGTACTTCTTTTTGAGTTTCCTATTATGTCAATATTAAAAAATTAAAGAAAAAGATAAGCCATTGAGCACAGAGAAACTGGAGAACTTGTGTCGTACTGTGAAGCTTGTAAGTAGAACCAGGATTCAAACCCCAGCATTCAAGCTCTCAGACACTAGGCCATCTCCTCCTTTATTCTCTGCCTCCCTGCCCACTACCTACACGCACACCCCAAAGACCCAGCAAGACATTTGTTTTAGGGGGAAGTGTTTACCTGGGTTTGGGGGAGACCCATTTTGTCTGCTACTATATTTGCAGCACTTGAAACAGTAGGTGCTCAGTAAGTATTCATTGAATGAATGAAGCTCAGAATGCATGCTCTTGTATCTGCTTCATCTGACGGCAGGTTCCAGAGAACTCAGAGGTCTGGAGACTTTCCACAGGAAGGGGGGCTTTGCAGCTGTGAATCCCCACCAAGAAGAAAAGAACAAAACACCCTCCAAAACCCCCCATTTTTGCTGATTCCAGGGCCACATACCTGGCCCTGGTGAATGAAGTGGGTTTGCCAATCATGTTTGGGGCCTATTAAACAGGAATGCAGATCTCAGATAAAGCCTAAGGCCTCAGAAAACCAGCCCCACTGGAGATTTAGCTCAGCTCCTCCCCAGAGGGGAGCTAGTTTAAAAAAAAAAAAAAGAGAGAGAGAGAGAAAGAAAGAAAGAAAGCAAAGAAAAGAAAAAAGAAAGAAAACACCGGGCTTCCCCTACCCCTTCCCCCAAATCCATCCCCCAAGGGAAGACTGGCGCTGGGAGCCCTGGGAGGGCCACCTCCCCCTCCCCGGAGGGAACTGAGGGAGAAGGTTAATTAGATGTTTGCATCCAATTTACGTCTTGTTTGTGAAAGCGCTGTTTCAGCTGCAGCCCGGGCGGTGGCCCCTTGCCCTCCATCACGCATCTTAGAGTAACTTCACAGCTCCAGAACTGGTTAGCCGGGGTCAAAACGCGCCCATTATCGTTTTATCACTGCCTCTTTCCCTATAATTATGGAGCTCTGCTCCCCTCTTTCTGTTGTTTAGATTTCCCCTGTCTCTTTCTTCTCCCGGCACCCACATTCGGGCACCCACACTCGGACACTCGAGGCATTTGCCCAGGGAGCTCCGTGGGCGCCAACGTCGGGATTTTCCTACCCTCTGTGGGCGGGGCTCTGAGCCCTCACTCTGGAGCCTCCCACACCACTGGCTGGCTCCCTCCCTACCTGGGATTAGAGGCCCCAGGTAACCTCAGATGCCAGGTAGGAACGCAGAGGAGCTAGTTCGGAGAGTGTGGGACAGCGGGAATCAGGCAGACTCCTGCAGCCCAGTCTAAAGGGGTGGACAGGAAACTGTTGATTGGCTAGTCTCTGCCTTAGGGAGCTTTGAACAAGACTGGGGGGGAGGGATTAGAAGAGAAAGACGTGAGTGAGAAGACAAGATCTTTGGGATGGACAAACAGCCCAATACTCATCAATGACAGAATAGATAAATTAGATATGGCTTGTCCCTATAATGGCATGTTATACAGCCATGGGAAACATGATCAAATCTAAGGAATATAATGGTGACAGAAAAAATCCACAGCATATGTAGTATATAACACATACGAGGGCCACAAGAAAGTCAGGATTTTCTAGTCTCTCTGATATATTCCCAGTGTCTCACACAGCCCTTGACATGTACACAGTAGGTGCTCAATATAGGTTTGTTGAATGAATGAATGAGCAAGGGTCCTTGACAAGGGTGGTCCAAGATTTGATTCTATAAATCCACTTTCAAGAGTTCCTAGCTCGGTCCTTTTCTGCACAGTAACCCCAGCCAGCCCTGTAAGTGTCAGAACTCCCCTCTAGGACCCGTACCCTGGCCAGAGCTTCCTCAATGCAGACCTATTGTGACCTGTCAGTCACTCTATGTCCTGCAGGCAAAACCCACTGGAAACCAGGTGGAGCCCTCTAAAGTCATCCCCCTTGTCAGGGCAGCCCCACCTGAAAATGGGGGCCTTTGGGGAGAAGTGACCAGTCTGGTTTATTAACCCCTTCACTCCTGCCCAGCCCCATCCTGGGAAGGCTGTTCTTTAGGATGCAAATCAAGGTGGTTCCAGTGAAGGAGGAGTGTTCCTTCTTTCTGTGGCTTGGGATGGCTCTATGCAGTCTGCTGTGGGGTATGGGCTGTCCCATCCTGGGTGTCCTTCTGGGCACATAACACTGCAGGAAATAAAAGGTAGCTCTGCTTAACTCTTGCAGGGAGGGTTCAGGAACAGAAACTCCATCCTCTTCCACCTGGCAGGCATTTAAACAGCCTCCCTATTTGCAGATAGGGAAACCGAGACCCAGAAAAAGGAAAACCTGAGGTTTCAGGAAGTCAGAGGGAAAACTGAGATTCAAACTCCCAAGTTCATGGCCTAGGGTCTTGCCTCCTCCTCAATGGCAGAGCCCCACCACCACCACCACTATCTCCACCCCCTCAATTCTGCGGCTGCCCCCAGCCCTCCCCACAGCCCTGCAGGGCCCTTTCCTCCCTTTCTTTCTCAGCAGAGAGAGAAAGAGACTTTGGGGAGAGTAGCTTGGATAAAATAGAACCAAAAGAGGGGGACAGTGCCTCTTTTCCTGGCTTTCCTAAGTGTTCAGGACTCTAAGCAAAGGTACAAAAATGACTTTCTGCCTCCGTTTCCCCCTCTGCCAACCTTTGGCTTCTGTGGGAAGGAGCTCGCCTTTGCTGCCACGTGGAGAAGAAATTGAAGGGGAGGAGAGACCAGTGAGGTCAATTCAAAGGTACGAGAGGATAGTGGCTTGATCTGTGGCCATCAAGGCTACACACAGCACATCCACCTGCAAGATGGCAGGAAACAGAGTGGATCCCATCCCTGGGAAATGCTGACTTAGGAGCTTCATCTTCGCAAACCCCCTCACCCACACACAAGCAAGACCTCGTAAGCCCTGCCCTGAAGCTCCTCCCTGTGACTGGACGAGCGGGTGGGGTGCACTCTGTCCCCCACACACACACTGGTAAATTCCTCCAGCATCAACCCCCACCCCTGCCTGCAGTTGGGGAGATCAGAACATCTCTGTAGCTGGTAGAAGGAAGGAAGGGGGTCCTAATTGCTTCTTATGACACTATAATGGCAGGACTATTTACAGGAGATTAAAATCCAATTCATAATGGGATCTAATAATTTTACATTGCCGGCTAGCAGCTGGGTGGGGGTGGGGTTTCTGTGATGCTGTAACAGCTCAGCCACGAGTTCAAGACCTCTGAAAAGCCAACCAGTTTACACTTGGGGCCTGGAAAGACTAAAGGACTGGGAGACACCACTTCATTCCTTTATTCTTTCATTCATTCAAACATTTATTGAGCACCTGCTGAACGCCAGGCACTGTGTTAGGCCCTGGAGAGACAGTCCCTGCCCTCACAGAGGTGATGTTCTCTCGGGGGAAGCACAGTGGCAAATAAGCTCTGGAAGGAAGTGACCCAGAGTTCCAGTGGTTAGAATTCCATGGATCCTTTTTCTGGGAAGGAAAGATCCTGGGATTGAGGAGTGCTTGGCACACCTTCTCCCCTCCCCAAGCATCTCATGACAACGTCACTGTTATAAACTGAAGTGTATCTCCCCCCCCAAAAGTATGTTGAAGTCCTGACCCAAAGGAACTCAGAATGTGACCTCATTTGGAAATAGAATCTTTTTACAAAGATAAGTTAAAATGAGGTCAACAGGGTATGCCCTCATTCAATATGACAATTGTCCTTTTAAAAAGGAGAAATGTGGACACAGAGACACATGCGCATGGAAGGAAGATAATATGAAGAGACATCATTAGAATGCAGAATGAAAGTGATGTAGCCACAAGCCAAAGGATGCCGAAGACTCCGGCAATCACCAGAACTCTGTGGAAGAAGTGAAGAAGGATCCCCCCCCCCCGCCCTACCCCAGAGCATTTCAGGGGAGCATGGCCCTGTCCACACCTTCATTTGGGGCTTCTGGGCTTCAGAATTGTGAGGCAGTAAATGTTCGTTGTTCCAAGCCAGCCACTTTGTGGTACTTTGTTACAGCAGCCCCAGGAAACTAACACCTAGAGTCTTCCCTGACTGTGGGGATATCACAGCAAGAGCCGGGCTTCAGAGCTGGAAGGCCAAGGACTTCGGCCACTTTCTAAGTGGATGGTCCTGGGCAAGCAGCCACCTCACCTCTCAGAGCCTCAATTTGATTTCCTTGTCTGTTTTGTGATCCTATCATTCAAGGGTGATGAGAACAGCACCTCCCTCCAGAGGTTATTGGAAAGATCAATAGCAGGTCACTTGTGTTAGGGATAAGATTAGGAAACAGCACTCAAGTCCCGGGCAGCTGGCCCCAGGCTCACAGAAAACCTCCAGGATAGATGAGGCCCCTAGGGTAGGCAAAGGGGGGGAAGGGAAGATGGCAGGAGAATAAACAGAAATAAAAAGAACTTTGTTCACCACATATTAAAAGGCTCGTGGTGCAATGGCTAAACACATAGCCTGCCAAGGCTCAAATCCCAGCTCCACCCCAATCAGCTATGTGACCTGAGGCCAATTACTTAACCTCTCTGTACATCTATTTCCCCATCTAAAACTTAAGAGAATACTCACACAGACCTCACAGGATTGCTTTGAAAATTAGATAAGTTCATTAGTTTGATCAGGTCATTCTACAAGGTATACATATCTCAAAAGAGCATGTCACACACGATAAGTTGTATAGTTTTTATTTGTCAACTTTAAAAATAAAGGCATGAACACATGGTCAGCACTTAAAACAAGGTGCCTAGCACAAAGTAAATGCCCTATGAGTGAGTGTGAAATAAACAAAGTAAACTTATATGTAAAAGGCATCCTTTAGGGGCAGCCCCTGAAAGGGATAGCTGCCTTCAGAGCATAAGAACACAGGGCTCCATACACTATTTCTGGGGACTGGCCTTCGGCTCCTGCATGCTGATGTGAGAGAACAGTCTACCATGGGCAAGGAACTAAAGATTATACCTTCACCAGCCTAGGATCCTCCTGCTGACCTCAATGAGCAAAGAACAGATGGTGACAAAAGACCTGGTGAATGTACTGGGCCCCTGCCACAAAGTGCTTTGGGGGAGTAACAGTTTGATGATCACTAGGAACAGGACAGGGGTGGTTTATAAACAGCTTAGCAGGGAGGGGATTAAAGGGAACGGCACGTGGAAGGTGACAGAGATGCTCCTGGAAAGGATGCTCGTAGCCAGGGCATGAGGAGGTGGCTTTTAGATCCCATGCAGATTTGGGTCAGCTGTGGACTCATGCTGGGATCTGCCTGAGGGTTCACACAGTTTCAGGGACTGAGGCCTCCATCTGAGACAGCTGGGCTGACCCAAGAGGAGCCTCCTGGCACAGGTGAAGGGACGTCGTAACATCTAACCAATAGCAGTGGAAGCTCATTGAGGGCTTATTACCTGTCTGCACAGGGGGGACACAGCAATCCATCGCTTCAAAGGGCATCCATGTACACTTCTAACTGTACCTGGCTGCAATTCCCAGTCATTTAAACTGCTGGTCAGAGTCGGATCTTTAAAAAAAGACTAAATCTCAATTATTTGTTCCACAAATAAATATTGACCATTTTCTTTGTGCGAGGCATTGTTCCAAGCCAAAGTCAGCAAACTTTTCCTGTAAAGGGCCAGTTCATGGATATTTTTGGCTTTGCAATTCTCTGCCACAAAATGACTCATCTCTGTAGTTGTGGAGCAAAAACAGCCATAGACGATACATCAATGGATGGGCCCAGTTGTGTTCCAATAAAACTTTATTTGTAAAAACACGCCATGAGCTAGCTTTCTCTGAGGGATGTAATTTGCTGGCCCTGAACAAGTCAACCAAAGCTCCTGGCCTCAGGGATTTCCTAGAACTTCCACTCTAAGTAAATAAACAATCAACAAATAAATAACTGCCTGCATACCATGAAGAGGTGAAAAGCAGAGCTGGAAGAGTGGCTGGAGACAATAAGGTATTTATGCAGGGAAGTCAGGGAAGGCTTCTTCTTGAGCAGAGATGTGAAGGATATGAGGATGTGAGTTAGAGGGGTAACAGCAGGAACAACATTCCAGCAGAGGGAACAGCATGTGTGAACACCAAAGACAGAACTGTGCTTAGAGAATTTGAGGTACAGCAAAGGTACCGCAGACCGTGGCCAGAACAAAGTAAAGAGAGGATAGAGAGTGCTGAACACAGTAAGGGCTTTGGGCTTCAGCTGTGAAGGGGAGATCTGAGGGCTTGTAGCAGAGCGATAGCAGGATCCGGCTTGCACTTTGAAATGGTGCGTCTGGCTACTGGATGGATTCACAGGCAAGGGGAGGAGCAGGGAGGCCAGCAAGGAGCCCCTGCCATGATCAGGTACGAGAGTAGGGGGCCTTCAACTGGGGTTGTCTGTGGAGAAGCTGAGAGGTGGTCGGATTTCGGATCAATGTTCAAGGTCAAGCTGACGGGGTAGTGTGATGGTGCCACCTTCCACAGCAGCCTTCCCCCACGACAGTGAAAACAGCTGTCAGACTTTTTTTTTTTTCAGGAAATGGAGAAAAAAAAAAGCCAACAATCTATTAACTCATCAATACAGAACCCCGCCAATCTGTCCATCACCCTGGCCCCATCGATAACACCATCTTGGGGCTGACAAGGCCGGGAAAAAAGAGGGAAAATGAAATATTTATAATTTCTAAAGGGACGAAGTCATTCCCCAAGGTGATGCTTTCAGGTTCAAGCATATTAAGGTTTCCGACACACAACCATCTCCCCGACTCCTGCCATCTTGGGAAGACCACCAGAAGGGAAATTGTAAAAGACATCTAGCAGCGAGTGCTTGGATTTGGGACCCAGATTTTGGCATCAGACTCACAGATTTTTATGTGCTAGCTATGTGACCAAGGGCAAGTAACTTAACCTCTCTGAGCCTCAGTTTCCCATTTGTAAAATGTAAACCAAGATAATGCCTACCTCCTGAGGTTCTTACAAAGATGAAGTGAGATAATATTTGTGTGTAGCATTTGTCAGAGTGCACGCACGGTACTTGTGGAAAGTTACTACAATAAACATTTTCTGGATGCAGATCTGCTCTGAGTCTTCAAGAATAAAGAAAGCTCAGCCCTGAGATGGTAGGGCAGGCAAGAGAAGCAGCCTGAGAGTGTGAAAAGGAGCACGCTGTTTGAGGAACTCCAGAATCAAAACAGGGCACCAAACAGATGTAGGCAAATTTCTCCCCAACCGCTGGAGACTCAAAGATTACGCATCCCCAGATCTAGGAAGTAAGGCAGGATGTCCCCAGTTCCAAAGGTTCTGGGCCTCGTTGCTCTGCCAAGAAATGAAAGTGCCCTGCAAAAAGGTAGGGAGTTTGTAAGTAGGTTTGTAAGAATTGGCTCTTTTTTAACCCTAGGTGTTGTAATCAAGGTGATTCTTCTCAATTCATAGAGCATGCCATCATTGTTTATTTGATACTTTCCTTTTGCCTTTTTATTTTATTATTATTTTCTCCCTTTATTCCTGTATTTGTCAGTTGCTACTGCAATAATGCTGCATAACAAAACAACCTCAAAATCTCAGAGGCATACGACACCAAGAAGATTTTTTCGCTCATGTGAGTCTTTTTTTTTTTATTTTTAATTTTTATTTTATTTATTTTTTTTTTGAGACAGAGCCTCAAGCTGTCACTTTGGATAGAATGCTATGGCATCACAGTTCACAGCAACCTCCAACTCCTGGGCTCCAGCGAGTGTCCTGCCTACACCTCCCAAGTCGCTGGGACTACAGGCGCCCGCCACAATGCCGGGCCATTTTTTGGTTGAAGCTGTCGTTGTTTGGCAGGTCCAGGCTGGATTCGAACCCGTCAGCTCAGGTGTACATGGCTGGTGCCTTAGCCCATTGAGCCACAGGTGCCGAGCCACTCTTGTGAGTCTTAAGGTTGGCTGTGGAAAGGCTGATCTAAGCTGGACCCAGCGGGTCAGCTGGCTCCAGACTTCTTGAAGCACAAGAGTTGGCTCCACTGGTGCCAGTCAAAACAGGCAGCAGCTGCCTACATGGTGAGCTTGTCATGGAGGATCACAAAAGTGCCAGAAAGCAAGGCAAACCCCACATGCCTATGTACAGACTCCACTTATGTCACTTTCTTTAACATTCCATTGGCCAAAAGCCAGTTTGCCAAGTCTAAAGTCAAGAGACAGGGAAGTACCCTCTACACCCACATTAAGGACATGGCAAAAGTCAAGAAGCATAGCTCTAAAGCCAGGAGGGAGTGAGGGACTGGGAGCAGTCATCAATGATGTAGTCACTGCAATCTCCAAACACAGTTTCGTCTTCCCTCCCCTTACAGGCACCTTCTCTTCTGTGTGTCAGACAGACAGTTGAGAGAAAGAAAGAAAGGAAGGAGGGAAGGAAGGAAGGAAGGAAGGAAGGAAGGAAGGAAGGAAGGAAGGAAGAAAGGAAGGAAGGAAGGAAGGAAGGGATGATAGATTATAAATGAATAAATGATAAATTACAGATGCTCAATTACAAATATAGATTATAGGTGATAGATTACAGATTATAGATGATAGATAACAGATGACAGAATATAGATTATAGATAGATTATAGATGATAAACTATGGATGATAGATTATAAATGATATATATATTATAGATAGGCTATAGAGGATGGATTATAGATGATAGATTATAAATGATATATATATTATAGATAGGCTATAGAGGATGGATTGTAGATGATAGATTATAGATGGGATTATAGAGAGATTACAGATGGTTAATAGACTATAGATGATAAAGGTACATAGTTAAATTTTTGAGGAGTTTTTATTTTATTATTTATAATAAAATAGTATTTTAAATAACTTCATTGAAGTAATTTATATATTTAAAATGATGCACTTGTTCTAAGTGTATACTTTGTTTATTTATTTATTTATTTATTTATTGGCCAGGGCTGGGTTTGAACCTGTCACCTCTGGCATATGGGGCCGACCCATTACTGCATTGAGCCACAGGCACCGCCCTCTAAGTGTATACTTTGATAAATTTTAATTAACATATACATTCATGCAACCTCCACAATCAAGATTTCAACTATGCACAGGAACGCACACCTATAAAGCCAGGGATTTGGGAGGCTGAAATGGAAGGATCACTTGAGGCCAAGAATTTGAGACCAGCCTAGATAACACAGGGAGACTGTCCCCATCTCTAAAAAATTTTTTAAATGTTTTTAAGATACTGAAAATTTTCCACACCCCAGAAAAGTGTCCTTGAATAACTTTGATGTCAACTCCGCCACTCCCGCCCCCAGGTACAGGCAGACATTGATGGGCTGTCTGTCTCCTCAGATCGGTTTTGTATAAGTGGAGTCTGTACATGGGCATGTGGGGTTTGCCTCCACATATGGCTCAACTCCCCTATGTGTACGTGGAAGCCTCATGTATAGTCTTGTGTGTTTCACTGGCCTGATGACTCTGAGAGTCACCCATGCTGCTGCCTCCACCAGCAGCGCGTTCCTTTTTGTTGCTGGGTAGTATTCATTCCACTGTACACATCCACTTGCTGTCAAAGTTGTGAGTTGGGCGGCTTTCCGTTTTTCTTTTTTGTTTTTTATCCTTCTGGAAAACTTTGTTATCTGCTTCTTCCCATGTATACACCTCACCGGTAAGACTGTCTGTGCATGGTCCTTTTTTATTTAAGGCAAGGCAAAGCATGAAACGCCCTTGAATCTCATACTTTACTCTTTCTGGGGAAGCTTTCTGGCTGTCTCTGATGCTGTCAGCTGGATATACATGAACCAGAGAAGGTACCACTGTAACCAGGTAGGCGAGGAAGGGACAAGGTGGGAACTGGGCAAAGCATGGCTGGGAGCATTTGCGGACAGTAGGGATGAACAGTATGGAAAGCAGGCTTAGTTCAGGAAACAAGCAAGAGAGCAAAGGAGTGGCCCCTGGAAGTATGTGCTCTTTGCTGCATGCCTGTGCAGTGACGGGGCCTAGGGACTCTTGGTATATACTGCGTCATACACTGTGTGGAGGCCCAAGGACACTATACCCAACGTCTGTTTACATCCATGACATGTGTGGTGCATGCATACACACACACACACACCCCTACCTGTAGTTTTCTCCAGGGCCTATTTGTACAAGCTCTGTGCAGTGTGTGTGTGTGCATTTTAGAGTTGATTATGATCATTTGCATAATCTGCACATCACACTGTGTTTAGTACATTTGCATCCATTGTGTTATTGATAAAGACTTTGCATGCAGGGTCTGGAGGTGTGTGTGTGTGTATGAGAGAGAGAAAGACACAGAGAGAGAATATTACATAGGGTATGTATTATTACATAAACCGAGTGTCTCATTATGTAGGTTTATTTGTTAAACAAAACCCATGCGCCAATTGTGTTTGTGTGCACACACGTGTGTGTGGGAGCGGAGGGTGTTACCACCCCTGTGTCTATTTCCACAGACACCACACACTGTGCTTTTGCATGCTGGTATCTGCCTATTGCCCCCACGGAGCCTCCCGGGCCCCCTCCGCGAGCCTGTTTGCAGAGACACCCGGCAGAACGCGGCGGTGTGTGTGAATGCGCGCGTGTGTTTGCCTTTTATTTTGCTCACTGTTCTGTGACAACAGAATGCTTTCCCCGCTTACCTCCTCTTCCACATTGCAATCCTTTGGGAATATCAAGGGCAAGCCAGAGAAGGGTTACCTGGAGAAAAGGTTGCTAAGCAACCAAACACCCACCACCCCCAAGCACCACCAACCCAAAACTCCGTTCCAGGCCTGCAACCAGATTAGCATATTAATGAGGCTGTAATTTCCCCCGAATTGTCTGCTGGTACACACTCAACTCACAGCACACTGGCCCAGGAGTTTGCTATGCAAATAAACTGGTTTTACAGACTGCGACTTAATTAACTCATCAAGTTCATCCTCCTAACAGAAAAGGCAGACGAACTACAGATTAATGAACCTGTGTTTGCTCGCCCCTCTCTCTCTCCCCTGCCATAGCCAGCCGCCTTTTTCTTTTTATGGCCCGTTTCTCTTCCTTCTCCTTCTGAACCTGGTAGCTCCCGGAAACCCATCTGGGGTTCTCCTCGTCCTCCTCTGTCATTTCTCCATCCCAGGCTTGTCTGTCCCCCACACACCCCCATGTCTCTGTCCTCTCATCCCTGCCTGGAGCCCCGAGGCCCCATACCCAGCTCCGGGGTCTCTGTGGTGATGATCATCCCCCATTGCGCAGGCAGCCTGTGGAGGAAGGCGAGCACTGGAAATGGGGTGCTGCTCCTTTAACGAGAGGAAAGCCAGGCTTTATTTTTTTGACACACGATTCATAGTTTAGCCCCAGCCTTGATATTCAATCAGCTGAATACAGACTCTGGAAGAAGAGGCATTCTCCCTGCCTGCGTGTTAATTAGAAACGCCAGTCCTGGCTGCCGCCCACACTAATCAACTTTCTCCACGTCTTGATGGAAGACATATACCCAGGAGGGGTCCCTGAAACTCTCAGTGGAGAAGTTAGCAATTCCCTGGACCCAAGCAGCCCCTAAGGGGGAGCGGCTTTGAACACTGGGCCTTTTCTCCTCAAATCTCTTTTCTTTTCTCCCTGGCTTTGCCCCTCACTGAGGTCAGGGATGACATCACCTCCTCCAGGAAGCCTTCTCTGGTTTGGTGAAATTCAACACATAGATGTAAATCTGGAAAAGCGCTCTATATTGGAAAGTCAAGACATTTGTCCCTCAGTCCTGGCCTCCACCCCAGGAAGGACATGCCACAACTTCTCCAGGGCCACAAATGAGCTGCTTCATGACTTTCTACTAAGGGATCCTCCCCAGATCCCTGTCCAAGTTTAGGCCCTGCTATTTCTCATGTGACTTATTGCACACATGTTCTATATCAGTTCTCCCTTCCTACTGTCTTATTTCCTTGCAACCAGCCTTCACTGAGCCACAAGAGAAATAAACTAGTTCCTCCCCTACTCCAACACCTTTGATGGCTCCCTGTGGCCCTAAGAACAAAGTCCAAGTGTAGTGTAATATCTGAGGCCATCTGTGATCTGCTGCTACCTAATGTCTCTCAGGTCCTCCTTGCAATGCAAACATATCAATGGTTTTGAAATATAAGTAAGTGTAAGAATCACAGAGAACTGTTGCTAAAGATGCAGATTCCTGGGCCCTGCTTACAGAGATTCTGCTTCTGTAGGTCTAGATGGGCCCAGGAATCTACAGGTTAACATGTTGTGAACCTGTATCCCAGGCAACTCTGATGCAGGTCATCCCTAGATCACAGAGAGACAAGGCCTCTTGCCCTCCGGGCAGCTGCCTCTCCCTCGTTAAATGCACCTGGCCTAAGCTCTTGTTCCAGACTGGTCCCCTTCTCAAAAGGTCAATTTGACATGCCCCACCTGGCACCCCTCCTTAGTGTCCCCCGGTGGTGGTAGCCCAAGACCCCCTTCCCCTGCCTTCCCACCCTTCTGGCCCTTCATCCCTCCTGTCTGTGATCAGTGGGTGCTCATGCAACCCTCGGGGCAGTTGTGTATGACTTTATGGGCTGACTTAGGGGTGGGTTTGTGTATTTTTAACTGTGCTTCAAAACTGGAAGATGTTTGGTAATTTAGAAAAACATGAATTCTCCCAAACGTTTGCTCTGTCAGTCAGTAAAGATCTTCAGAGTAGGGGCAGCGCCTGTGGCTCGAAGGAGTAGGCAACCAGCCCCATATACCGGAAGTGGCAGGTTCAAACCTGGCCCTGGCCAAAAAAGTGCAAAAAAAAAAAAAAAAAAAGATCTTCAGAGTAAATGAAAGAGAATGTGAGTTCTAGAGTCCAACTTCCTCGGTTTGGCCAACTTCCCATCTCACCAACTTGCTGTGTGACCTTGGGCAAGTGCCTTCCCCTCTCTGTGCCTCAGCTTCCTCTTGTGAGGAGTGGGAATAATGATAGCACTTACTTCATAGGAGTGGAAATGAGATTTTTAAACATCCATAGGACATACTTGAGACACCTAGTTAGTGGTCAGTTACCATCTGCCATTGTCACCAACGCATCCTTTTCCAGTTCACCTGACTCCAAAGGGGCACTGCGAGCTCTGTTCTGGTTTACTCTCTGAATGCTGTGCCTGGTGCCTAGCAGGCGCTCCATCAGTAAAGGTTTGATTGGTCGGAATTTAAATGGAAAATGAACATCCTGGCTTACACCTATAATCCTAGCACTCTGGGAGGCCAAGGCAGATGGATCGCCTGAGCTCAGGAGTTCAAGACCAGCCCGAGCAAGAGTGAGACCCCATCCCTAAAACATAGCCAGGCATTGTGGCAAGTGCCTGTGGTCCCAGATGCTTGAGGAAAGAGAATGACTTGAGCCCAAAAGTTTGAGGTTGCTGTTAGCTATGACGCCACGGCACTCTACCCAAGGTGACAAAGTGAGACTCCGTCCCTAAAAAAAGAAAAAGAAAAGAAAATGAACAGCGCCGGGGGTGCAGAGGAGCTTCGTTCGTGGATCCAGGCAGTACTTACACTCAGGCATGCGAGAGACACACACACAAAAAGAGGCATGTACACACAGAGACACACATCAGAGATAGACACACAGGCATACACACACACACACTCGGGTGTCCACAAATACACTTAGAAATATGAATACAGACAGACACACACAGATAAGCAGATGCATAAAGACAGACAGACACACACACACACAGAGGTAGACACGCATAGCATCCTCCACATACACACAAAGAACACAAACAAGACACACACAGACACACAAAGGAGACAGAGACACACGTAGATGCATGCATACAGAGATTGACACGTGTGCTCACACACATACACACACACACACGTACGTACGTGCACACACTCACCGCTACTCATTTTGTTCTCTTGTGCCTGACTCGGAGGAGGCAGCAGCCACCCCGTCTCTATAACAAGCTTGCATTTATTTGAAGAGTGTCAGGAGGTCATTCCTCAGCTAAATAGTGTCATTCCCATCCATCCCCTCTCCTCCTAGGACCTATTCCCCGATCCATTCATCACACCCATATCTCTAGCTGCAGGGCCTCTCAGGCGCTCACTGCCCCCCACCAGCAGAGGGGCAGTAGGAGCCACGCTGGGGGGCTGGCCTCCAATCCTGTCCCCGAGCCTGGCCTTCCAGTGTCCCCAGACTTCCACCCAGCAATTGCTGCCCCCACCCTGTAAACAAAAAATCAAAGGCTCAGAGAAGAGAAACACACATGGTCATTCATTCATTCATTCATTCATTCAAGGTTAGGTTGAGCTACTTGAAATTGCCATTTTTTTTAAACGTTAAAACTAGTCAAATATTAGCAAATTCAAATGGTTCATCATAATGTTTAAAGAGTGGGTCCCTTGTGCCAGGAACTGGTCTAGTTCTGGAGATACAGGGTTTCCTCCAACACTGACCTTCTTCTAGCGGGTGAAATGTATAACACAAATATGTAAATAATAGACTTTCAGATGGTAGGAACTGCTTCAAAGAAAAGAGCTCTGAGCAAGGGGATGTGGCATCATGGGGGCAGGGCCACTACTGTTTTAGACAAGGCCGTTGGGGAGACCTTGTCTGGGAAGGTGACATCTGAACAGAGGCCAGTGCAAAGGCCCAGGGGTAAGCACTTGCATGGCTGTGGGGGAAGAGGAAGGCAGGATCTGGAGCAGAGAAGCAGGAGGGGAGGCCTGGGGAGTGAGAACAGGCAGGCAGCAGGAAGCCCAGGCTTGGGGACAGCTTAGATTTTATTCAACAGTGACAAAAGCCACCACAGGAAAGTGACATGATCTGACTTACATTATAAACATCCCCATATGTGCCTGCAGGAATTGAGAAGAGGGACTCGCACACATTCGTGCAGAATGTAAGTGTTCACCGTGACACTATCCACAATAGCCAAAAGGTAGAAACAAACTAGTGTCCACCAATAAGTGGATGAACAGATATGGTCTGTCCATATCATGGCATATGATCCAGCCACCAAAAGGAGCAAACTCTGACACATGCTATAACATGAAAGAACCTCAAAAACACTACGCTAGGTGACATAAGCCAGTCCCCAAAGGACAGACATATAATTCCATTTAAATGAAATGCCCAGAATAGGCAAAGCCATAGAGACGAATGTGGGCTAGAAGTTACCAAGGGCGGGGGTTGGGGGTTATTGCTTAAAGGGAACAGTTTCTGTTTGGGGTGACAATGGTTGCATAACATTGTCAGCATACATGTACTTAGTGCCACCAAACTATACACTTAAAAATGGCTACAATGGAAAATTTTATATTATATTTATTTTATTATTTTTTTAGAGATGGGGGTCTCACTATGTTGCCCAGGCTATAGTACAGTGGCTGGTCATAGACTCAGTGGCAGCTCATTGCAGCCTCAAACTCCTGGGCTCAAGGGACCCTCCTGCCTCAGCCTCCTGAATAGCCAGGACCACAGGTGTGTGCCACCACACCCTGTGTTATATTTATTTTACCACGATAAAAAAAAAAAAATCAATGCTGGGTAGAGAATAGCCCAGAAGGGACAAAGACAGCAGCATGAAAGCTTGGGTGAAGCCACTGTCTGTCTGGGTCCCACCGCAGCCAGAGCACAACGCAACCAAGCTGTCCCAGTGACACCATTAGGGTCGGGGTAAAAGCCAGGATGCCACTGGCCTCTACACCTTCCCTGAGTCAGTCTGGCTTTAGGAATAGAACAGTAGCTAAAAGCCAGGATGCCACTGGCCTCTACACCTTCCCTGAGCCAGTCTGGCTTTAGGAATAGAACAGTAGCTGACAGACAGCATTCTAATTGCTCTGCGACCTTGGAATTGTGGCATCGCCTCTCTGGGCCTCAGTTTCCTCCTCTATTTCCTCCTCTGTAGGGATAATAATAGTCCTACCTCAGGGGTTGTTGGAATGATTCATTAGTAAAAGGAACATCAAGGGCTTGTCCCCACGCCTAGAAACAGAAAGCCCTCCAAGAACCATAGTTACCCAAGGTCACTGTGTGAGGCCATGGACTTCCAGCCCCAGCTTCCCTCCTTTTCTTCTCCTTTTTACTGCTCTGTGCTCCTTTCTGCCTCACCTCTTCTCTGCTTTTCCCATGGCCTGGCTCCTTTTCTATCCTCCCTCTGGGAGGCTTCAAAGATGTGCAAACTGTGTGGTCACACGGGGTCCCTGTGCTCAGAAAGCCCCCTGACGCTCTGCTGCTGCCAACCTGAAACCTTGAACCATCGTCCAGCAAACTCCTTGCATTTTAATTTTGCACCAACAGGTCCTGCCACCCCCTTGTCCAGGCCCTGGTGCACAAAGAGACCACTTCACCCATTACTGGTTTGTAGGAAAGTATTTCTAGACCCTCCAGCCAGAAGAAACGGTCCCCCACAAGCTTTAATTTCCCCCACTTTATAAGTCTCCCGTAGAAAAAGGCCGGGAGTGGAGGATGAGAGCACAACAGAGACAATGCTCCAGATTCCCTCCAGCTTTGTCCTCCCTCATTCCAGAAACCACAGGCCTTCCTGGGGAAGGGCTAGTGAGGAAGAGAGGGAGAGACAGCTGGCATAAGACAGGGCTCAAAGATCCTCTTGTTTGGAGAGTCTCGAAGCTGGCTACACACCAGAATCTCCAGGAAAATAGGTTTGAAAAGTGAATTCTCTGGTCTGACCACTTCCTAGGGATTCTGGGATTCTGATGACTCCACTGCAGGTAGAGAAAATCCAGACAGCCCCATGATTATTCCCTACAGTGCCCCATATGATCTGACCCCAGGCCCCAACATATGCCGCTGTCAAACAGCAAGCGTTTCGTCTATCCGGAACACCCTCCACGCTCTTCTCAGGGCTGCACATTGGTGTCATTCGGTCTCCAGCTTCAACATCACCTTCTGGGACCTAGATCTAAGCAGGTCTCCCAGCCCCTGTCACCTCCACTGTATCATCTGGGCTGATTGACTTATGACAAGTGACTTTATTTGTGTCTCGTTAGTTTTCCATCCCCTGGACTAGAACGTGAGCTATGTGAGTGCCAGGGTCCTCTGTCTGTCTCACGGCTATAGTGTGGCCTTGCTGCCTAATTCAGTGCCTGACACGTGGGAGGTGCTCAGTAGACCAGCAGACGTCAGCTGCATCTGTGAATGAATGAATAATCTGGGTTTTCAGCAAACCCATGATTCTTATGCATCTAGTGTGCAGGCATTTGGGAACTGGCAGTCTGGTCCAGTCCCTGTTGGGAGGCCCTCTGTAGCAGCAACCATGTCTTGCATTCCACCCAGAGATGAGCGGCTCACCCCCTTTTTCAGCAGCCCTAACATTTGGCAGGATTGACTTTCTCTATTTACTAAATCGGCCTCCCCAAACCTTCCATCCCAAGGCCTTCTCCCAAGCCCCCCTAGACAGAACTAATTCCTCCATCAAACAGCAGCTCTTGGTCAATTCTCTTTTCTAAGCTTCCCATCAAACCAAGGAAGAGGCAGGAGTTAATGAAAGTACCCCTGTTCTGGATTGGACACCTCCCAATTGGTCTTCATCTTCAAAATGTTCCTCCGTGAGCTTGTGTGGAGAAAATTATTTAAGAAGCAACCCTACACAAAGTGAGGGTCATTCATGGGAGAGGTTCTACTTCTCACACTACCCCATCCCCTAAAAAAATAAAAATAAAAACAAGCTTCTTTATGAAAAATACTAAGCAATGAGGAGTGAAGCGGTGTTTATGGGCTGGTTCCAGAGAAGTAAAGCTAATCTGGACCCACCTGCAATTCGCGAGATCCACCTGGAGGGTCACAAGCCCTATGGGACAACCTTTAGGACAAACATCAGACCAGTCCAACCACTTACATGACTTTGCAAAAGACAGGGTGACAATATGTCACTTTCCATTCAAGATTTTCAGCCTCACGTTCTAGGCATGTTGTAGAGAGAAGTGTATGGACTATAAGTAAAACTGAAAAATCTCTTCCTGACCACTTGGAAATTATTCCTGTGGGTATGGCTGGCACTGTGGTTCCCATAAACCCTGACGGTGCCTTTCCTACGTGGGAAGGTCTTGGGATGGCTCAAGCGTTGAGGTCAGGGAAATACCTTCCTGGAAGGGCACACATCTGCACATGTCATCCCAAAAGACTCCCAGGCACACACACCGTTGCACCCTGGGATGCCGAAGGGACACAGGGCTCCAGAAAACAATGTATCCACTCCCAGCCATTTTCTGGTGCCCTTAACCAAGCCTTCTAGAGGTGAGCCTCAGCCTTGATCCATATTCCCAGAAGAGCAACTGGAATGCTGGCATGACAGCCAATAGGAAGGGTCCCTCCACAGGAGCTATGACCAGGGGAATAGCAACCAACCTCCCTCTGACCCCCAACCAGGAATGCCCATTGGCCAAACTCAACAAGAAGTCAGAGGGGAAAGAGCCCACATGGCTGCCCAAATAGACCAACCTTCCAGGGCACAGAGTGGGCAGAGAATGTAGGGGTGTGGTGAGGGGGGCAAACAGAAGACACGATACACCACTCCAGCCCTGCCCTGCTCAGTCCCCAGCACGCAGTCAGAGCTCACCAGATACTTGTTGAATGAAAAAATAATCCTTGACTCAGCTTTGCTATAGTTGCCTCGCATTTTTCTGCCTTCAAATTCCGTTCACACTGGTCTCTTCTCCCCAGAAAGCACCCCACTGCCTCTCTAAGTCACACCCCATCCTTTACAACACAGCCCAGAAATGGTGAACGAAGGAAGCCAGACACAAAAAGAATACAGACTGTAGGACTCCACTGATGTAAAGCTTCAGATGCAAATGCAAACTCATCTCTCTTGACAGAAAGCACATCGGTGGTTCCCTAAGGGTGGCGGTGGGAAGAAGGAAGAAGGATTACAAAGGCACATGAGGTGAATTTGGGGGGTGTTTGACTGTGGTGATGGTTTCTTGGGTGTATAGCTACAAAAGATGTTCAAAAGTATCCAATCATTGTTAAGTATCCAGCCATTGTTAATATGATGTTATTAACAACGGCTGGATACTTTCTGAACACTGTGTGTATGTCCAAACTTATCAAATTATACACTTTAAATATGTGGAATTTATTCTGTATCAATTATACAAATAAAGGAGTTAAAGCTGGGTCCCCCACTGACCAAATTTCCCACAAAAAACATCACAGATCTCTCCACCTCTTAAAAAGCCTAGATCACTAGTTTTTGGACTCTTGTATTCATTTATCCCTGAACTGTTTTATTGAGCACCTACTGTGAACCAAACACTGAACTCAATGCTGGCAGAGGTAGGGGTGGACAGAGACTGACTCCAGCACCCCCAGAGCTCAGCACCCTGTGGAAAACTAGATGGGGGGCCGTCCCAGGAGTGTGGGAGAGAAGAGAACGTGTCTCGGAGAGACAAAAAAGGCTAGCTGAGCAAGTGGAAGTGGGGAGGGGAGGAATAGATAAGATAAAGGGAACCACAGGCTCAGAGGGTAAGAGCAGATCAGAGAACCCAGACTTAGAGACAATTGGACCAGAGGCAAGAAGGAAGCCAGAGATGAAGTGAGAGGCTCAGAAACGAAGGATGGGGCTGGATTTCATCCTGGCAGTAGTGGGGAGGCCCTGGAAGGTTGTAAGCATGGGGTAACCCCGCCAGTTTGGTTCTTCAGCACAGTCACTCTGGCAGGGTATTGGAGGATGGATTAGAAGAGGAAGGATGGGAACAGCATGTCCTGGCGAGAGACGGCTTTGGCCTGAATGAAGACGTGGCCACCGATAGGTGAGAGACATGAAAGAGAGAGATGTGGCCTGGATTCGAGGCCGACCCAGTAGGGTTTCTGGCTTAGGCAGGTGATGCTTGAGGCAGCAGGTGTGAGGAGGCAGAAAGTGATGGTTCAATTCCGATCATGCCAAATTTGAGGAGTCTGCAGGCCCCCTGGGAATCTGGTCAGTGGAGTTGGGTAGACAGAGCCAAAACTCAGGAGCCAGGTCTTGGGTAGTCCCCTTTTAAGCTATGAGATCCTTGAAGACAAGGTTCCCCATCATGTTGACATCTGCAGTAAGCTGCACCCAAGGCCCGACATATACTTTTCTCCTAAATAGATGTGCTGGTTGACCCATTACTAAGTTTTCTCTCCAGGTTTATACACATAAGCCCAGTTTCAGGGGACACCTTTTTATTTATTGGTGTGGCTTTCGCATCTCCTGGGTTCACACGCCAGGTGAGGAGAGTGATAAAGAACAGCCTTCAGTCCCCAAGGGCCAAGCTCTCTCCCTATGACCTCCCATTCCTGAAGAAGAGTTGGCCTCTGGGTGGCTTCTCATTAAGATCAATGTGCCCTCAGAAGAAAACACAACTCTTCAGCTGCCAAATATGAATTATTACACCAGGGATAGCTCTAAAAATACTTCTCTAAGAAGCTCTGGCCAGTGTAAGTTGAACTAGGGGCACACACAACTCCCAATTCATAGATTATGGGGTGGAGCAGAGAGGTTCAGTAATTTTCCCAAGATCACACAGTGACCCCAAAGGCAGAACCAGGTCTCCTAATGCATAGTGTGGCTTGTCCCTGGTACTGGCTGATCTTCCTATCTACCCTCTCCAAAGTGCCTCCTAGGACAATGAGGGTCTCAGATTAGAAAAGCCATGAAATGTGTAGAAGTAAAGTATTTGCCCAGAGTCTCACAGATAGGGACAGGCACGTCTGTGCTTTTTTTACAGGAGCAGAGACTAGAATCCTTCCTCTCCTCCCACTACTCAATATCTCCAAGGAATACACACAACCAGAGGTCACCCTCTTCATGTACACCACTGAGCCTAGCAACTTTGAGCCCTTCCTTCCTTGCGTCATTTTGAATCTTTTCCTAGTTTCATATTTAATCTTCCTCATTGAACTCCTGGGGCAAGAAGTGGGCCCAATTCATTTTCCTGCTACCCCAACCCCTCACAAAGTGCCTTGAGGCTCAATAAATATCTGCTGATTCATTTTGATTCTTTGATGAGGTGGAAAGGAGAAATCTTCGAAGGAGGGGAGACATAAGCCGGTGACTGAGTAACACTGATGGCCCCAGATTGCTCTTGGGACAATGGGCTTCTATCCCTGCCCTCTTTGCTAATATGTGGGAAATAGTAAGGCAGCCCTCTGCTCCAGGCCTCAGATGTCTGTAAGATAAAGTAATGATGGAGGGAAGGGCTTGAGTTTTAGACCATTAGGATTCACATTAAAGGAATCACTCCCCTCATCTTAAAGGGAACTGGGGATGAGGGCTGGAGCATGTGCTTCTTAACCTCGCTCCTCAGTGGTAGATGATCAGTTCAAATAAACACACCTGAGTCAAGTTCATGCCATGTGGGGGTTACTGATCTCCACTTCACAGACTCACACCCAGAGGTATAGTGATACCCACAAGTTCACACAACAGAGGAATGGAGGAGTTAGGCAACTTATGGTTAATCAAATAAAGGCAGCCCTGTTGGAAGAGGGTGTTGAGTTACCAACTGACAGCTCTGGATTCAGTCTTGGCTTTACAAATTATTGGTTGTGAAATCGCTGGAAAGTTGCTCAACCTCTCCGCCCCTCAGTTTCCTTGTCTGTGAAGTGGGTGGAATAATAGAATCTACCTCAATGGTGCATATGAAGTGTTTTGCACAAAGCCCTGTACATGCCAGCTCCAGATATGCTGTTGTTGCTGCTGTTTAATCTCCAAAAAGCCCCTGAGAGGTGATGCTAATGGTAGACATGTCGTGCACTAAAACAGACGGGCCTAGGACATCTTGTAAACCATCTGGTGCCCCTCAAACCTCACCACCATTCAGTCACTTCTGCCCCTACAAGCAGACTCCAAGGGGGGCTTGGCCAGGCTGAGAGCTCTGTGCAATATCTAGAGGAACTTCCTACTAAGAGGGACCCAACAGCACCCTTAAAAGCAAAGCTTTCTGGCTCGGCGCCTGTGGCTCAGCGGGCTAAGGCGCCAGCCATGTACACCTGAGCTGGCGGGTTCGAATCCAGCCCGGGCCTGCCAAACAACAATGATGCCTGCAACCAAAAATAGCCGGGCGTTGTGGCGGGCGCCTGTAGTCCCAGCTACTTGGGAGGTGGAGGCAGGAGACTCGCTTGAGCCCAGAAATTGGAGGCTGCTGTGAGCTGTGATGCCACAGCATTCTATCCAGGGTGACAGCTTGAAGCTCTGTCTCAAAAAAAAAAAAAAAAGCAAAGCTTTCTCAGGTTTGGTTTCCTTGGAACCTCAAAAATGCCAAAGCTTTGGGGGAGGGACAGAGAAAAGCAAAGAGGCTCTGAGAGATTTTAACAAGGTTTGCCCACCAGTAGAGCCCTCTGAGAAAATCCTATACAGTAACTGGTCCTGGAGCCCTGACTAGCCAAGGTTCCCCATTGGCTTGGGAGAAAGTGGGCGGGGCTTTCCTGAGTGTGACGCCGCCCCTTCCCTCTGGGGCTTTCAGAGCAGGGGCCGGGGCAGTGGAATCGGGGCGTCCTACCAACCACAGGACATAAGTCAGGGTTCTTCACCTCCACACTATTGACATGTTAAGTTGAAATAATCCGGGTCCGGGTGGGGTGCACAGTCTTCTGTGCATTGTAGGGCGTAGACTGCAGTAGCATCACCAAACATGTCTGTAGACATAGTCAAATGTCCCCTGGGAGGCAAAATCGTAACACACACACACACACACACACACACACAGCGTTGAGAACCGCTTATATAAAAGCAGCTTTCCAGAAAGGGGGGATATAGGAGGGGAAAACAGACACCCAGGTTAACAGAGTTGGGTAGAAGTGGGAAAGGAGGAAGGAAGGAGGACAGATATCCATGCTGGCTTTGGCAGAGTGGGGAGGATTTTTCTTTTTAACCCTAGCAGACCACATTAATAGCCCCAAGGATCTAGTCCAGAAGTGTCTTCCACCCTCCTCCTTCAGGCCGAGGGACTACCCTTTCTTATTTTTCTTATAAGGGCATGATTCCATTCTGTAAATATTTATTGATTGCTTTCTGTAGACAAGGCACTTCCATGCATTCATAGCCAACAGTTATTCGACAAGTCTGTCATGCTATTGTTATTACTTAATATTTCATCACTAATAATTAAAAGCAGCTATCATTAATTGGGCATTCACCTTGTGCCATGCACTGTGCTAAGCCCCTCTTATATTAGTCATCATCTCATTTAATCCTCCTGTCACCTCCTTGTGATTACTAATTTCTTTTACCTTTTTTATTTTTTCTAGTGCACAAATGAGTAAAATGAGCCTCAGAGAGATTAAGCACCCAGCTTGATACATTTTTTGGTGAATGAATGAACAAATAAATGAATGAACAGCTCTTCCTCCTCTGATATCAAGGTGTAGTGACATACACTTGCTGTACAGAAATTGGTGCTGATGTCTGGATCTCCCTTGCTAGGCTCTTAGTTTGGTTGAGGGTGGGTACTCACTCACAGTGGCATCTGCAGCTTTTGGTACAGCCCCTGCCACATAGTAGGTGTCCAGTTCATGTTTCCCAAATGAGCAAATGGAGGAGGGTGCATGTTTCTAACTTACCTTTATAAATACCACCCCCCAGACCTAACACCAGCCCTGTCCCATAATGGGATTTCAGTATTACAGTGCTTTTTCCAAGGAGTAAAGGATAGGAGATGTGTAATGGAGACACATCTTTGCAGAATGCTTCTAACATGTAAAGAAAAGTTCCCTTGCAGAGTGACAGTGTCCCAGATAAAACCTCTCTGAATGAGCTCTGTATAAAGATGGGCCAACTCTGTATCCTGAGACTGAATATTGGAAGGTCTTGGAAGCACTTAGCTCTCTACCCTACTTCCAAGAAGCTAACCCTCACCTTCCTTCTCTATCTATTCCAGGTCCACCCAAATGTATTCACTCACGTTCACCTTCTCAAAGATATACTTTTCTTTGTAAAGAGTAGCCCCCAAACTAGGACCAGTAACACCAGCCAACAGGTAGGATACTTTTCAGCCGTGAGGCTGGCACCATTGATGCTCCATTGACAGTTGAGGATACTGAAACTCAGGGAGGGTGAGCCTGCCCACCTGCCTTGCCAGAACTGATCTTCATGAGAGCTAGTATGACTCAAAGCCACAAGTCCTCCAACTTCAGAGCCCTCGTCCACCTTGACAGATAAGAGAAGAGCCCTTGAAGAAGAAGATGAGATCTTCAAAGATGAGTCTCATCTCTTCCCCTTTGCATCTCAGCCTTTTTGCTCCATTGCCTACACCCACCACTATCATACTCTGCTCCCTTTTTCCTCTCCTATACAGGGCTCTAACACAAAACAGACCAAAATAACCCCTCATGGCCACTCTACAAGACAGGTATACACTTTTATCACCATTCCACAGATGCAGAAACTAAGGCACAAAGAATCTAAGTGATTTGCCCTATATCACATAGCTGGTAAGTGATTGAGTCAGATTCCAACCTAGGGGAACTGGGCTCCAAAGTCTGAACTGTGAGCACAACACTGTATTAACTCCCCTACAAATGAGGTTGGCTAAGCTCCCCCCCAAAATAAAAATGTAATTTAGAAGTCTTTCTGATATGCTGTGTTTTCCATTATCACCCTTCTGTTTGTAACCAACCAAGTGTTTCAGACCCAACAAGAATAAGAATCACTCTCTAATGCCATAGACCTGTTTCTCCACCCCAATTTAATCCTGCATCTAGTCTGCAGAATCCATCCAATGCTTACACCCTCTTGGGGTCCTTGGGCAAGCTTTCCTCTCCTTCCTCATTCCGAGCTGGGAACCCACCCAGCCAGCCAGTTGCAGACCTCAGAAGATGGGCAAATAAAGCTCATTCTCTCCTCAGCTCTGTCCATTCATCTCCATTCACTTCTGTAGCTCTATGTATTCATTCATTATTCATTCAGTCAACAAATATGTATTGAACAACTATGTTCTGGTTACTGAGCTAGGCATTGGGGATTCAACAGTGAACAAGACAAACACAGTCTCTCTGCCCTCATGGAACTGATATTTTATTAAGACAGACAGATGATATGCACCTAAACATATAAGTAGGATAATTCTAGATATTGATAAGAGCTACAAAGAAAATAGAAAGATGAGCTGAAGAGTGACTGGAGATGGGGTGCTTTTAGATAAAGTGGTTAAGAAAGACTTCTTTGAGGAGTTAACATTTCAGCTGAGATATAAATGAAAAAAGGGAAGTCAGACACGTAAGGATCTAAGGGCAGAAGAGCAAACCAAGTGCAGAGGTCTTGAGGTGAGAAAAACTAGGGCTGTGTGAGGCTCACTGGGGGTGGAGGTCCTGTTAGGACAGGTGAGCAGGAGTCAATCGCAAAGAGCCCTGCAGACCAGAGCGAGGCGCGTGGATTTTATTCTAAGTGTGATGGGGAGTTGTTGGAGGGTCAAAGGCAAAATGACAAGACCTGATTTATGATTTGAAAATATAACTTTAGTTATAGCATGGAGAATAGATTGCAGAGGAGGGCAAGGATGGAAGAAACAGGGACGCTAGACAGGAGACTACTTCTATAAAACAGATGAGATGGTGGTGCCTTGGACTGAGCTGATAATGGAGGGGCAGATGAGAAGTAGATAGGTTGGAATATATTTTGGAGGCAGAGCCAAGTGAACTTGCTGATGGATTGGGTGCAAGGCAGGAGAGAAAGGGGAAATCAAGGATGACTCTTAAGTGTGAGTCTAAGAGGTTTTCACATTAAGCTGGTCCCATTCTGTGTAATATCCACCCAACCCACATGAAAGGAGAATCTTTTGTCCTCTCCATTTTTACTGCTTGCTCTCAAAGTTAGGATTTAAACCAACTTTAAGTTCAAACTACAGTTCATAATGGCCAGGGAATTTTTTAGCAAAATTGTGCTAAAAAAATAATGATTAGCATTGTAACCACGATGTATCCATCAGTGTGGCCCCAGAAAAGCATAGGATATTAGGGCAAGCAGAGTCTCTAAAGTCAATGAAATCTGAGTTAGAATCAGAGGCCTTCACTACATAACTATAAATAACTTAATAAACATTTCTGGGCCTCAGTTTCCTCATTTGACCAAGAAATCAAATGCACACAATGGTCACTCAAGGAATGACTTTTTAAAAATTTCTCCTTCCCCACCCAAGGCTCAGGCTTCTCTCCTGGCACCATGAGTTTTTGCATTCTGAGAGGTTGAGAGGTTGAGAGGTTGAAAGGCATGACCACATTGGTCTCAGTGAAAGATTTAAAGGCAGTTGAGTAAGAAGGTAACAGTCAGTGTCTGGAGGAACTGGAACGTCATTACCCCAACCCTAAGATACAACCCTTTAATACAAATTCCTCCAGTTGGAGAATTTTGGTTCCTCTGCCTTTATGGGCAAATTAGCTCTGCAATGTCCATGTAGGGAGCCAGAGTGATTGTATTCCACTGAATTCACAGGGACCCCTCTCCATATGCATTGGCAATGCTAACAACTGGGCTTAACTGACACTCCTGCAGGGGGAGGCTTGGAGGGCGCTGAGAAGATCAAATGAAGACAGGGACCCAGGGCATCTGAGCTTTCTGGGAGGGAGTGTATCTATGAGACGCTAGAGGAAATGTATACAGATCTGTGAGCACTAAAGCGGGTGCCCCCTCAGGGGCAGGGAGTATGTGATTCTTTCCCTCCTCTGCATAAACTTATTTCGACAAGTGCTGCATACCAATTTGAGCAGAGGAATACCCTTGGTTATATACCATGCTAGGCACCTGGGTAACACCAGGAGCATTTAGAAAATGAAGCACCAGATTAACCAGTTTTCTACCAAAACTCTCAAAAGGAATCATCTCCCTCTTAGTAATTCTGAAGATTGTTGTCCTTGCAAAGCTCGTCTCTGCCTCAAAGGGTTAAGTTAACTTAATGTCCATCACTTTGAACCTCAGGAGCCATCGATCTTTCTTCACATAGGCAGTTGCCTCGGTCTGTGCACCTTCGTGTGACACTACCAATCCTCCCCAACCCTTATATTCTCTATCCAAGAAGTTAGGATGCCAGGATTTGATATTCCTAAAACTAAAATTTCTAAACCCCTTGCCACTTCAGAATAAATCAAAGGGCAGAGCCAAGGCATTCGTTACGCTTTTTAATTCTATTGTTTTGTAATTTCCGTTTCTTTAGCGGTGAAAATAGAGCTCTTCCCGTCTGTTCTGGGATGTAGTTAAAACAAGCCTTCCAAAAATTATTTGAGAAGAAAGGCGAAGACACTGTCGTTTTAATCAATGGTTTTGTCCTTTGATATACATATATATGTACACCTGTGTACAGGATGCATTTTCTGAGGAGAGCTCCCCCCACAAAAAAAAAAAAAAAAAGCAAAATAAACGCAGAGGAAGGCAAGAGTCACAGAGTGAAGGGAAGAGAGAAGGAGCGGATAAATGAGGAGAAGCCTGGCTCCGGAGCCCTGTCGCCCCCGCGGCGAGCAGCGGGTTCAGCACCGCGGACAGCTCTCCCCTTTGTCTTGGTCCAAACACCAGCGCTGGAGTACAGCCGGGCAGCCACCGGGGACTCACCCCTGCCTTCTCCGACAAACCTGCTTGGGGAAGAAACAGAAAGAGAGCAGAGCAGAGCGGCAGAGATTTTCCTTCCTCTCCCCGCATCCTCCGAACTCGGCCCGGATCAAATCGCACCGCATGTCAGCGGCCGATTTTAACCTGCTATCCCGCGGAACCTCGCGGTGGTGGGAGCCAGGAGGTTCTCCATGGCGAGTTCTGTTTGGGTTCAGAATTCATTGCACTGTCACTGCCTGAGGCCCCAGTCCCCCACGATCTGTCCCCTGACAACGCTTTGCCTTCGACCAAAAAAAAACACAAACAAAAAAAGCAGAGCGCCGTCGAACACTTCCCAGGGCATGTTGAAAACGATGAACACGCAATGACGCCCACACCAGCTGAGCCTCGTCCCAAGACCCCAACCTCAAATCCGGGGGTGGGAAAACCGACACTTGCAGGGGAGAGCTAGAAAGACGAGAAATTGTTTCTTTTCATGCAATCGCGTCCGGGAAAAACAAAATAACAACAAGAACTATAAACCAGCGTGGAATTGTGTTACAAACAGAACCTACCCATTTCTCAAAAGGCGCCCGCAGGAATTTGGCAGCGCTTTCCCTTTCTTTCCCCAAGAAAAGCGTCTGTCTCCAAGTTCAATACCTTCACTCACTACTCAAAATAATTTTTTCCCGGGCGGCTCCTGTGGCTCAGCGAGTAGGGCGCCGGCCCCATATACCGAAGGTGGCGGGTTCAAGCCCGGCCTCGGCCGAACTGCAAAAAACAAAAAATTAGCCGGGCGCTGTGGCGGGCGCCTGTAGTCCCAGCTACTCGGGAGGCTGAGGCAAGAGAATCGCTTAAGCCCAAGAGCTGGAGGTTGCTGTGAGCAGTGTGACGCCACGGCACTCTACCCAGGGCGATAAAGTGAG